>LUCM01000758.1:2075-14936 GCA_008360955.1 Fasciolopsis buskii | reverse complement strand
CCGGAATCGAATCACGCAATGTCTGGTGGACTCGTGTTGGGAACTGTTACCAGGAACGTCGGTCTATCGCCAGATTCCGCAGACCAAACTGGAGGCACAGCAGTTGCCCTGTGATCTGAAATATGTAAAGAATCTGACGATAAGGAAATGGGCGATAGTTCCATTGCTATTTTGCGTTCCACTATGTTTATTAACTGGGGTCATTTGGGGTGCGGTGGTAAGATAGCAACGGTGTCAGGATAGTCGGACGGATGACAACGGGTCGGTTTTATTCAAGCCAACTGTCGCTCGAAGGTCAGTTCGCCATGGGTAGGACAGCAGAGTATTTTGGCCTCGAAATCCACCGAAAAATCATGTTTTTGATAGCAAGATTGCCATTAGTTTGTTGCAGAGTCAAGACTGAATTTCATGCACAGGGAGTGGAATTTAAAAGGGGTAACTCAAACTGGGCGTAATCGCAGGGATTTCATGCGCTGTCGGTATTATGCACGTGCCTGCAGAAACCCGACCTCTGACCTGGAAAATTATGTTCACCCAAATGATCAAAAAAATTGATAAAACATGCCAGACCATCGCTGACAGTTAAAGACTTTAATCCGTTGAGCATTGACTGAAAATTCTGCAGCTGTTTAGGATGAACAGCAGAAGAATATTCTAAAGGTGCAGGGCTAAAAATGGGCATGGCCCAAGGCTGCGATTATGTTGCGGAAAACTGACTTCAAATGTTCCCATACCTTGATGCTGTTTGCGCTTCGCTTGAAGCAATCAAAACCTGTGTACGTCGCTAGCAAAGGCTTTGGTAAAATGATCCTGGTAAAATGTATCCCAGCAACAAAGAAACTCAACTGGTGCGATGCTCCTAGCTCATATTTCAGGTTGGCACACAAGAGAGATTCGGAAAAACAGACGAAAGCTGTCGCAAAAGAATGAAGTCCTCGAAATCTTAATAATCAAATGGGAGAGGTTAGGATTACTTTTAAAATAGATTCAAGGAAGTCAGTGTTACCAGATGACAAGCATATAGCCACTTTCAAAGGCGAGGAGCTGGCAATGCGTACTTCAGGTTGCAAAGCTGAATGGTGTCCCGTTGGATGATAGAGCATTTCCTTTAGGTTAGAACGTAACAGCGACGGTATTCATGCACATGGGTGAGTCGTGGGCACAGAAACAGAAGTACTCATCAGCGAGTCTCACATGCATTCTGCGCTAAAGATTAAGGAATGTGATAAGCACGTACGTGCGCAAGCACCCAAAGAAAGGCCTGATAATATGACGGAAACAATAGAGGTCACTAAAAGGGAGGCCTTTTCTGTTAAAATTTTTAAGTGTTCTGGATGGTGTCACCCCGAGCTGGTCGAGGAGAAAGCCGTGGAAATCTGCTATCTTGAATTCGTTAAGGAATTCGGCTCGGCAAATCACTGGAAGCTACCTCCAAGGATGCACATTTTTGGAGTAAGTGAGCGGATTTTCAATTTGGTAGGGGATTTTTCACGTAGCGGGACTTCATGCCTTAAGGTGATGAATGGGAAAACTTATGCGCCGCTAAAGGGGCTGGTATTAATGCCCTCCCTTTTCTTCTTCCATTCAAATGGCTTACCCCACTGAGTTAGCCCTGATAGATTTCGCGTCTGCGGGTGAAGTGAACAGTGTAAAGGCAAGTAAAAAGACAAAAATGGCCGTTAACCTACCGAGGATATTTGCGTAAGCACGTGAGTCATGTCCATCAGTGCAAACAAAAGTTACTCACTGACCAAGCCTTCAGAAAGGATAACTATAGCAGAGAATGGTAGGTCATTCGATGTGTAAGCGATCAAGAAAACAAAAGACCTAGGATTAGTAAACTGGATGTACTTTGCAAGAAGGATCTTTACGTCATATCATGTAGGAAAGCTCGTGTTAGTGCCGCTTCGCGACCCCAATGCTGCGTCTTAGTAAGAAACTCACCATTATTGCTGCTTGCATTTTTTGTTTGCTCACCCTAACACCAGCTGGAACAAATTCAAGACGGCCCTCTCTCCCCGGGTCTTCTCCAGGCTCGACAGTGACCGCAGATGCAACGCAAACCCTCACCGAAAGCTCCACTCCATCGTACGCGCTGGATGCCTATCCCTGTTAGAAAGCTATTGTCCGGATCTAACGCTCCAGTGCCGGGCCTCGTAACCCCAAGACAAACAAAGTCACGCCAATGACCGCCTCGGGTGCCTGACCTCAGATGAACCATTACGATTGAGCAAAACAGTTACTAACACTATTAAAATGCCGCGCACTCACCGAACCTTCAGAGCCCTAACGCCACGGAACACCAAAATCTGCGATATTAGACGAGGACAACACACAGGTCATTCGTGGCAAGGGTATTTAAGGACTGACTGTAATTCTTAAACGTCCCCGTTTACTTCCCGCCAAATATCACAGTCCGCTCCCAGCCGCATAAGTCCAGTGAACATTCTTACGAATTCCGTTGTCTTTCCGTCCAGAATTCTTCGTATATTTCCGTCCTGTAAATAGTTTGATGCAACCTTGAATGTTTCCCGCTGTTTTATCTTGAGCATCATTTTGACTATTGAATGTTGGTAATTACCACTCTCCATGCACCTCAGATGATATCCAGTGTAATTTTGACTCTTCTCCATCCCGTTAGCATATCCATGTTCATCCTCATCTTCACTATATAACACTCTTCATTTTTGAGGAATGCGGCCATATGGCAACGTCCACCATTGCTTCTCAGTTAAATTTGGAGCCGGCGATATGCACCTTTGATGCATTTAATCATGGATCGACCAGCCACGTGCGATTGATAATCAGACCCAGAAATTTATGGCGGAGGATCATCCAGCTTTGATATGTAAGCCTAAAATCTCGTATTTGGCCTATGACATTGCGGGTTATGTTCATGATGGTAGAGATATACTGGATTTTCGTTTCTCATGCGTCCACCGCGCCATCCTTGTATAAATTTCATCTTGCCTTGCGCAGGCCTCTGAGATGTCAAGAAATATACACACTTATTTTTCGAATCCTCAGTTTTGTTGAATTCCTAAGTAAAATATGCCTTCAAACCCCTCTCTGCAAAGATCTCTTCGCCACAAACTGCGGAAATTGAACACACTGATATAGCATGGTTCTCAGCTGACACACACAGCCGACTTCTCCAGCCACAGAGTAGGTTTTCCAGATGTCAACAAATCCGAGAAAGAATTACGATGACTGTGGCTAGTACATTTACATTCAAAGAGTGTGTTACTTATGAAGTTGCGAACCCTACTCAGAGCACCCACGGAATAACCTCTCCCAAGCCATGACGGTCGGAAAAGCTTCTGTTGTTCCGATAGTGTTTTGCTGCTGGTGACAAAACTTCCAGAGTTGGATGCCGATGTTTGCATAAAATCGGAGGAACTGTTGGCCCTCGTTTGCCCGTCTGGGCCACCAATGCTTTGTGCTAACTGTACTGAGCTAAAATGAACTGAATTTAACTTGACCCTCCACTCGCAGTTGGGGTGAGAAGTGGTATTTTTCCTCTGTTTCTGTTAGTGAGACGCAATGAATTGTACCCGGAATACGCGGAAGCCTAACCAAAGTGAATACGGTCAAAAGAACTCCGAGTTTTAGAATGGGAAGAACCAGAACATGGCCTATGTAAAGTGAATTTTTGCAGTGAAAGAGGGGTTCGTTGCTTTGCTTATCCAGATGGACTAGATAGCAATTTTGACGCTGAAATAAAAACGCTGGGTGGTGGTGAGCGAAACCTCTCTGGTTACACAAGCCAGGAGAAAGGCGATAGCATGGGAATAAGGTGCGAAGAGTTCGATCCCATCCCAGGCGTGGCAACCAAAGGTGGATGACAAGGATGTTCAAAATGTGGACTGGGTTTGAGCCCGACATCCGAATCCGAAGAAAACACCGATGCATTCACCTTGATAATCTCAACCGGCATTGCGCGTGGCCACAAATGGGAAGGAACCGGGAGGAAAATAGTGGTGCGCACATAACCGAGTTCATACCTTAAAATTAGAAAGCTGGTATCCTATTTCGAAAATCAGGCTTCGCTTAGGGCGATGAATGTAGGCCCCGGGTGGCTCACCAACGGTATGAAAATTAGTGAGAATCCTGTCGAATCAGCTTCAAGATCCGTTACCCGGGGCGTCTGAGAGATCAACAACGGATGCAACCCCCGGGGCTGCGCCCGTGAGTACAACGGGCAGTGAATGCCTAAAGAACCTTAAGCAACAGGCACGAGGTACTAGCTTACCGTATGCTAACGCCGAGAACCGAGAAGTAGCTGGGGTAAACCAGCAGCAAAACCCACATTTCGGCATCTGCAGTTGTCACCGAGAATTATTTCGAAAAGGAATTAATTTGCCGCTATTCTCAAGGATTCGCCCATCACGAGCAGGATAGAAATGAAGACGACATCGGACGGCAGTATTGTTACTAGTGACTTCGGAGTGCACAAAACGTGCTGCGCTGCTTTCTCTAGCTACCCCAAATTCCGTGTCATCTTGTGCTACGTTACTTCGGTACGGGGCCGTATGGTAGCTTGTATATACAGAGCCCTCAGAAGAATGCAGGGGATTCTGCGCTGATGATGCCTCGAGAGACTTTGATGGGCTGGTCACCACGATTCGTTGTGTTTGGAGAATTTCAGCTCCGTGAAATCACCCAAGTTGACCAAAGAACAAGAAATAGCGCTGATTAAGTGTTCTTTGCGCGGCGTTATATTCATTGCCCCATCCAACATGTTGAACAGGCAATTAGATCTAGAAATTGGCAGCAACACGCTACACGCAGTGTTGACCGCAAACGGGAATGGGATCTGCTCCGTGGTAATGGCAGAACCCCGAAGTAAAGTAATCACGGTGTGCTGTGAGTGAATTTGGTTGGAATGCCGCACCAAGCGTAAAACTTGTTAGAGCTTCTACTCCAGTCATCGAAGAGGATCTCAGAGTCGAAATCCGGCAATCAAGGACAGGTGGGCTCTAATACAAAGGGCACTATTACTACTACCCTTGATGGTGCGGAGTATGGGCGCTGCCTTCCCCGGTGGAGTTCTGAGGCGAGAAGAACAAATGAATTCCGAAGGAATTTATGGGTTCATTACATTGGTCATAGGTTCCATGGCGCCTGGACCATATAAGCCTTGTTTAGATACAAGATCAAAGTGATAAAACGGATTGCTAGGTTTGAGTGTGGGGGGATATTAACCCGGGAACCGAATAAGTTCCCTAAGTTCAAGTTGCGAAACGACCAAAAAATGAATGTGTAGAAATCCTGGAGAGGTGTGATAGTACTCTATCCCTCACGGATAGGGAGAGAACTAAATGGCTTCTGGCATTCTTTAGAGGTATGTACCCGCAAACACAACCCGGGTTTTCCAGGATCTCCCAATGGATCAATAAAGTACCTGAACTAGAAAATTTGAATGCAAATCACGATGAAATGCCACCACCTTTAGTAGCGCTAAGTAAACACAAGTCGATAGGACCAGACCAGCAATTGTCCGAACTATTGCGGAAGTCCTTTGCAGGACTGCAAAGTAGCTCTGCAGAGCGCCCCAAATATAGAGAGAACTCTCGATGGAGTGGGGAATGGCAGCGTTAGTGGCAATACAGAAGCCCTTTCATAAAGAAAAGGCAAACGGTTACAAGCCAGTCGGCCTGAAATTAGCAGTGTTTAAGTGCTCGAAACAAATAATTGTGAACCAACTATGCTTGCACCATGCAAACAACAAAGTCGTGAATTCGGTGCAGCACAGTTCCGACGTGAATAGGTCGTGTCCAAAGAACCTTCAGAAGTTTCCGAGTAAAAAACGCCCCATGGACGAAGGCAGATCAGTAGAGGTTCATTACGCTGACCTTAGTAAAGCCTTTGGCCTAGTAAGTAATCTTCTTCCACTAACGGCTTTCGACATGGCCAGATCACACGGGCTGTGGATGAGGCAGTGCCTCACCAGCGGCACCTTTGCATCCCAGGTAGGACAAATAATAATAACAATAATCGATGCTACCAGGGGGGTACCTCCAGCGCTCACGTCCCTTTTATTTACAAAATTAGTTGGCAAAGAAGCTAGCCGACCAACTCTTCATCTTCGTGGATGAGGTCAGATTAGCGAGAGAGGACACATCCCAGAACTAAGAAAAGGTGACTGTCAAGTATGACTTCTATGCTTCGAGGCAGTGTCATGTGCGGCCAACGGGACCAGGGAACTATTGACCAGGTTTGGTGCTGCGATGCCGTGCAATCAAAGGGAGGTGTTCCTTTCCTTGCAGAAGTAGCCGGTACGTCCCCAAATCGAGCAAGTTGTGCGTTCTGGCACCCCCTACTACGTCAAAGATATGGATTGCACAGATAAGATCCAAAGACTGTCAGCGAAGCTGGTGGCGGCCAGTGAGTAAAGCTATGCACAAAGTATTGAGAAACTGTGTGAAACTTGCAGGAAACACATGGAACTTCGTGCAAATCTCTAAGATTTTAAAGGGTCTGACAGGCGTACAGGAGGGAGACATTTTTGAATTTGCTCGTGTACGTGACACAGGGAAACATAGATTGGGGCCGCAAAAAACGCAATGTGGCTTAGAATTGAAGGCCCGGGTTTTACGGAACCCTTTTTGCCGCCCTAAGAGAGATAACAGTTACGCTGTTTGCCGCAGGTCAGCGGAAATTTTCGGGCAGGTTCTAGATCAAAAACGGAGTACAGCATTCCTGGATTTGGGATCATGAATGTGGTCGGGAGAACTCGTCTCTTAGCCATGTATTTGCACACAACGTATAGCTATGCTTGGGTACTTACCCAAAATGTTTGTGTGACCTAAATAAAATAACAAATCAGGCACTCATGAAGCAACAAAAGACTACACCTTATAGGTGCTCCCGAAGGCCGTCACAGTCCGGACGTGCCTGACGGAGAGATAGCTATCGGGGGTTATGCCGTTGTCAAAGGAAACCCCCTTGCAGGAGGAGGAAGCGAAGTGGCAACATATCCTGGTGCCACTCCTCCATTTTATATTACTATTTCGATAACCGAAATATCTTTTGCGGATTCAATGTGGGTCCGGATTGACGTTTCCCTTGCGGAACTTCTGGTGAGCATTAGCTGTGAGCCGCCAAGTTCAGCCTTCAGAAAGCCCTGGCAGCTGTCGAGCAGCTAAGGGTTTTTGCGACAATTGCCCACTCCCTCACCTACTTTTTCCATGGGGCTTTGGCTTTCGGTCTGTCGACTGGATGAAAAGTAGCCCCACGGGCATATCTGATCATGTCATCGTCCAATCGGCAGCAGATTTGTTCCAGCATGCTTCGGAATCCACCAGTTACTGAACGGAAAAATTTTCTCTTTTAGATTTAGTGGTTTCCAGTAAAGATCGCCAGAAAAATGTGATCAAGTTATTAAAACAAAACGATCCTTTCGTCCTTCCTTTTGACCACATTCTTCATTGGCCTACGAATCTGCACAATGCAGAAGCCATCCCAGGAAACATTGCTACATACGTCGTATGGGGAATCGAACTCGCAGTGATGAAATCGACAATTTGGCACCGGAAGCGCTGATTCATCGACTGAGGCCTTTCGGTCGGTGACGACCAAGTTGTGGGCATGTCGTTTGAAAATGCCCCGGCTCAGCAGTTTGGGACTGTGTGGAACCTACAGACCAATAAGTTAGAGAAGCAAAGCTATCTTCGGATTCTGAATCATCATGGTGTTATCCTTCGCCCATCATCAAATTCCAGTCTGCAAGTTGGCCTTCTGCGTCCTCCAAAATGGTAAGGCGTAACTTCCCGTCCATCCTTAAAGGATATTTCCAGCTTCCTTGTGGCACTTACATTCGCTCCATAACTGACTACGGTAGGCAGACTGCACATTCCAGGCTGGCAAAAGATGGAGATTCACTTCAGCTAGTGCAGAGAAGAAGAGACAATTTCGCAGCTTTTCCCATATCCCGTAAACACAAATTCTGACCGACATTGTTGTGCGCCCCTTGAAAACTCATATAAAAACGAATGATCTTTTTCTCATGTTTATTCTGTTTTCTACAATCCTGGCCTTCCAGTCAGGACTCCCTCCCAGGACGTCCCAAAAGTGCTTTAAGCATCGCCTTAAAACGAATGCGCGGAAACCTTCGCATACCGAGTGATATCTCTCTGGAACGAATTCCTCCGATAGGTCACTGGGGCACACAATAAAAAATTTCCAAGTTAATAACAGATAAGCGTTTAGGCTTTCTCATCTTCAAGCAACACTTCGCCCCCCCTACAAAAAAAAGAAAATAAAAAAACAAAAGAAAGCAAAACGGAAAGACAGCAAATGCATTCCTACGATGGAAAAATGGATATTCTTCCGTTTTTCTTTTATGTATTCATTTGCAGATTTTGTACAATGGTGCCGCTTTGCACAGAACGGAAAGCTCATATAGTAACATTATGTAGACTCCAGTTTGAGATGACCACCCTACATTTCCTTGCAGCGTCAACCAGGCTACCTTACCTGGACTTGCCAGGGGCCTGCTAGCAAAAGACAACAAGGAACCACGGATATAATAAGCCGTGCCTTGGACCCGCGCAACACACTAAGACATCAAAACATTTTTGGACACGATACCTTTCTAAGACCTTTGCTTTTCATAAATCAAAGAAATTTATATCCTGAGTCACCTTGTTAGCCAAGGAAACTCCCCGAAAACATCGATCTGGATGCGTGTTTCATCGCAGCGATCACTTCTGAAATTCGAGGCGAGAGTCGAGGCGTGTCTATCAGACAGAGGATTACTAAACAGCGGGGGGTCTGTCTTAAGGTCAATGCCCTTCCAGATGCATGCCAGCAACATTGCCGATGAGTTGCAAAAAAGTTTCGCGTGTTTGCTGACGACATCAAACAATTTGGGACAGCAAACAGTGGAGCTATCCAGAGGGATATGGATAAGTTTTACCAGTGGCCGGTAAGATGGGGTCTTCCGTTGAACATGAGCATGTGCCAGCGACTCATGTAGGGAGAAGCTAGTCCCCTCTCGCCAAATGGTTCCACTTGAGCATCAAGTGGCAACGGAACAAAGGCGGCGAGCAGGGGACCTCGGGATAGTAGGGAATGCGGACTTTAATCCTATTTAGCAGTGTCAGAAAGTGGCTAAGAAGGCGTGGCGTGCCCTATGCCAAATTAAGGGGACTGTAGGATCCAGCAGGTCTGACATTCTTCTACCGACGTTCGGGGCATCTGTCTGACCGCACCTGAAATACTGTTTCCATCATGGGATCGTATTTGGTAAGAGATAGGAAAATGTCGGAATAGGTTCCACGTGTTTTTACACGCTGGTTTGGACGTTTGAGCCACATTGGATGGGAGTAGAGGCTGAGGGCGCTTGGCTTGTACCCCCTGGAAAGAGGTAGGGAAGGTGGTGACTTAATACATGCATTCAAGATCACTAAGGTGGAGCCGTATTCCAGATGAGGGCAAAAACACACCTGGAGGTAACGGGAAAACGATTGTGCGAGAACACTTGACCACCAGGTCGGGGAGCTAATCGTTTGCCATGCGAGTGTTGAATGGTGGGAACAAGTTATAAGCGGAAGTGATCTAGGTGGGATCAGCGCGAATTCGAAGGGAAAACTGATAAGGCATGGCTAACTGTAGTTGCAGAAAAAAGTGTGTAAATTTTGGGGCCGAGGAGATGGTCGACAGGAAAGCATCTCATGAATTTTTCCCTCTTGTGGGTGATAGAAATGAAAGTAGGAGTCCTATTCAATATTCGCATTTTCATCTTAGCAGCCGAAAACGGCTTTCACCATCCTGTTGCCGAAGTATCGCCTGATCCAAGGAGCTGTCGGTGCAATTACCTGGACGGTCATGCTGGTATTGGAACTGGAACTGGAACTAATTGGAACTGTGCTACAGTTGTAATTTGGACATGGCCGACTCTCACGGCAACCCTTACCGGTCTGTCTCGGGGCATGTAGTTCCTAAATTTCCAAAAACTCTTCCACAATTTCAGTATCGCAAAGATAATAGAAGGGGTTGTAGGTTCTCACAATGGTCTGTTAACACCTTGGAGTCTGGGACGAGGAAGCTTGTGAAACCCGCACATCCCGTCGATAATATACGTCAATTTTCAGCTTCTCACCTTAGTTTGGACCGAACTGTTTTTAGCCAATATTATCGTAGTCCCTCAAGGATGACAGTTAAACGTCCCTCTCAGTACAAATTTATTAGAACGTCATTAGAAACGCCGGCTTACCAATCGCGCTTAGTGCATATGACTGAACATTGTTCTACTCCGTTATGTAGTATAGAGAAATCGGTTAAATTGCTACCTACTACAGATCCGTCCGCTTTTAAATATGTTGAACAGCGCTGGGATCGTAGTGCTATTTGGATGTCTTGCCAACGTGAATCGGTTACCGGGACGTGTCCTAAGGTAAAAGAACGTCGCAGTTACAGGTCCCGTTATAAACTCGTCCACCGGTCCCGTAATGACAATGATAAAGTGCTACAAAATACCAGGACAGTCCAAAGTGGGAGACTTAAGATCGTTACTAGGTTTGCCATTCGCACTGTCTTTTCGGGTACCTCTCAATCTAAACGGATTTTTCGATTATCCAAGTAAGTACTTTTGAGTGGAATTATCGCTTGCAGACAAAAAGCGTGTGAAACAATACTGTTGAAATACCGAAGACGGCCGTTGTGTGTATATTTCGTCAGAACTGGGAAATGCTCCTCTGGTGAATCATGCCGCTATGTGCACGATTCCGCGTATGTACGGATATGCCCCAAGTAAGCTTACCTCTGGTTTTATTGTATTCTATTGCATTGTATAGACTTTTGCGTACAGAAGTGCTGCGTTTAATTCAAAAAAAAATTGCACTCAACTCACGAATGGACATATATACCCGTCCCCCTTAATTGTTTTCCATACCGTTTTACCGATTAACCCAGAAAAAACGGGTGGAATTACTGTTACGTTGTATACGCTTAGATTTCAACAATTGTAACAGCCGCGTAAGGTTATAATTGCATTATGTGTCCATCCGAAGAGAGGTGCGGCGTTGTTAATCATAAAGAACCATAAATACATACCATTTAACGCTACCCTAAGTTCGTAGTAGTTCTCGAGTTGAAAGGCATCAACACCATCGTTCAGCGTTAAACAGCAAGGCAAGCCTCACTGACCACTGCCCTTCTCCAGAGTTACACGTTTATATGAAAAGAGTGAATATCCAAGGGGAACAGGGAGTGGACCTACACAGTTGGGAAAAGATAAGGTGCTGCTGCAGCCAACACACGAAACACAGTCTAACTGTACAAACGCATGTGTTTTCAATCATACGGATTCGATAGAAAATGACAGAACGATCGCCACTGTTCACGGTTCACTGCCATATCCTTCAGTCTCCAGCCAGCTAGTTGATGAGTCTTTCGGACCCCAACCACCAAGGCGTGAGACACCTATTTTATCTAAGTTCGCTGTACATTTTCTCATCCCACGTTGCTACGTCATCTGTTGGCCTCCACATGGCTTCTTCCATTCCTAAGGACGAACACAAAATGAGGCACCTTATGGTAGACGAGTGTTCGACATACGCAATACGATCTAACTCCAACCAGCGTAGTCTACTAAGTTTCATACGCTGAAACAAGGTGTTCTGATAGCCAGCACCTAGCACTAGATTTCTGACCTCAGCATTATACACCCGGTCTTTCCATCCGATCCTAGCCATACTACGTAAACATCGGTAGGCTATGCATTTGGCAGCAAATTTCGCCTGCGGTCCCAGACCTAGCATTCATCAAAAACACTGGATCTCGCAAGGGTCGCTAAGTCTAATGGAGCACAAACGCGAGCTGCCTAAATGCAAGGAAGTGAATAAGATGCGTCGGCAGTTGCAGCGTCAGTTGACCATAAGCCTTAGGAATGACCGCGAACACTGGTGGGTTAAGGTAGCCGAAGAGATGGAAGTGGCGTCCGCTTCAGGTAACAGTCAAACGCTGTTTAAGCTTATACGCGACAGCGGTGGGCGGCGAACTTCGGTTAGTGAGGTCGTGTGCGATAGGAATGGAGAACTCATTCATGGTAGACAGGAAAGACTGGATCGTTGGGCAGAGCATTTCAAGGATCAGTTTAACTGGCCATACGCTATCGTGTCTAGTCCGACGTCTGGAGCTGTGAATCCATGGGAGGTGTCACTTGATCCCCAACGGAGTTGGAAGTGCAGTCAAATATTGGGCTTCTTAAGAGGGGAAAAGCTGCCGGTCCGGACGACCTTCCTCCAGTTATTTTCATGTTGGATAAAGAAGTGCTGATAAAATCACTTACCTCCTTGCTTCATATTTGAAACGAGGAGCGTATCCCGTTATCGTGGGTGAGTCACTGATTAGACCCATCTTCAAGAAGGGTACACGGAGTGACTGCAGCAATCATCGTGGGATTAGTTTAATTCCGATAGTTACTAAGGTGTTAACTTCGATAATGCTGCGCCGTGTGACAACGATTCGCGAGAGTAATAACCGCGAACAGCAGACCGGATTTCGGCCAGGTCGAGGTTGCATCGACCAATTATTCACTCTTCGACAGATACTCGAAACGCGCCACACGCACAGCCGCCCTATGGTCGTAGTCTTCCTCGATTTCGACTCCGTGGATCGACCGGCACTACTCAGTGCTCTCCACCGAAAGGATATGCCAACGAAGTTTTTGGACCTGTTGCGAGCATTGTACTTGTATACTTATGGTCCCGTGAGGGTATACGGTGAACTGTCAAGTTCATTCGAAACGACTAGTGGCGTTTGACTAGAATGTCCCATCTCTCCATTCCTGTTCAACTTCGTCATGGACGAGGTGATGGAAGATGCTTTAGGAGATCTCCGAGATGTAGGAGTCGA
>LUCM01000756.1:0-47726 GCA_008360955.1 Fasciolopsis buskii | reverse complement strand
GAGACACTGAAGGATATGGCAGTGAACCGTGAACAGTGGTGATCGTGCTGTCATTTTCTATCGAATCAGAATGATTGAAAACACGTGCGTTTGTACAGTTAGACTCTGCCTTGTGTGTTGGCTGCAGCAGTATCTTATCGCTTCCCGCCTGGTTAGTTCCACTCCCTGTTCCCGTTGGATATTCACTCTTTTTATAGAAACGTGTAACTCTGGGGAGCGGCAGCGGTCAGTGAGGCTTGCCTTGCTGTTTAACGCTGAACGTTGATGATGATGATTACGTTATTCACTACCTCCCCCAATGACCGGCAGGTCGATTTGAAGAAGTGCGAACATCCAAGAAAGAAAACGACATTGTGCATTTGTTGGTGAAGCAAATACAAATATTCAAAACTGTTCACCGCTTTACATATAATTTCATGTAGCCTTATAAATTAAACGGTTTAAAGCTGCCTTCTGATGGTCTGTCGTACACTTCGCCCAAAATCCCTTGGGTGTCAAATACAAATATGGATCAAAATCTGATAACTCCAAATGCACGTAAACTTGACCGAAAGTAGCAGTATGGCTAGAGGCTTCTCTGTCAATTTACGAGATAATGAAATATTCCCGAAAGCAATATACGTTTATATAATGCTTAGCATTTGAGTTGTAATCAGGGACATTTCGAAGAAAGAAAACGGTACAACCCAAATAGGAAAGAGACAAACAATTTGGGGTTGACCAGATATCATACACCACATTCACGCTATCATTTGTCTAACACGGTCCGCCGATTAGCAGTGAGCGTAAAAAGATACAGGTTACCAAACAGAATTAAATGACTGATTTAGGAGTCTTCCGAGAAAACATACATAGAGATTCTACCTTCCGAGACGATCGGGCATCAAAAGTCTCCTAGCTCACTTGGGATCGGTGACCAACTGTTCAGTTGGAACGCACCTCGAATAAGTCGACGTCCTGAGTATGCAATACGCCTTTCGATATAGATGCGTGGTTGGTATAGAATGAAAGTCTATCTATTCTGGGCTGAATATCGTAGACCAGTCCGCCCGGGAGAGTGCCGAACGTTCCCCTTCCACCTCTGATTTTGATGGAAGCACTATCAGTAACAAGCATTAAGTACGAATTCTTGAGTCTAGACTGCTTTAGACGCACAGTCATTGTTCACTTTCGTTCAGTTTATACAACCATTAACCGTGCACCGACGTGTTCTGCTACTGGTTGCTACTTCACAGTACCATCTGCTCAAAAAGAAAAAAAGCGATTAGTTGCAAATATTGACGGTAAAATTGTAAGTTGAAGAACCATACAGAAGAAGAAAAGTTTGGAATGAGGGGGTATCACTGACTGCCACACTGAGCCGTAACACCCAAAGGGTGATCTTAGGATCCCATCCCGGTTATGTAACCAGTATACTGGTTAAAGTTTTCGTGATTTTCCGCTATGTCATCGAACTTCCAACTGGAACCATTTTCCAACCATTACCTGTCTCGAGGAACAGCATACAACGTTACGGTCGCTCTGCGAGCATGCGCATAACATGTCCCAACCAACTTAACCTATTCTAATTCAATGCCTGTTCTAAAGAGTGAACCCTAGGACGTAGTACTTTACGTCTAACTTCTGAGTTACTCACAAAGGTCTCCTACCGTGTTCTGCCAACACTACGGAGATAATGGTGTTCAAACATCGAAATTCTTCGCATGTCTTCTGTTCTTAACGACCATGTTTCGGAGAACAACACCGATCTCACTACTGCCGTATATACTCGACCTTTGATCGATAACAGGGTGTCGCGCTGACGACACAGACGCTTCAAATTAGCAAATACCAATCGGGTGTTGCGTATGCGTGAATACACTTCACCGGATATAGGATCATCAGGTGATATATAACTGTCCAAGCAACTACATTTGTCTACTGCATCCAGTTGCTCCCCTGGAAGGAGGTTCGGCTTTGAAACAATTCGGGGTTCCAACAGCACTTTACACTTTGAACGTTCAAAGGGGATACTAAACATATCTGAACTAGCAAGCGATCGAGAAAAACCTGCAACTTACTTGAATCTTCACCCAGTAGCACAGCATCGTCCGCCTATTTACGTCAAACAGATTCTTGCCTGGACAAATATCAATGGCACTGTTCTCACATGCGGATTGGCCTATCTCTATAGCGATCTCAGTGATGAAGTTAAAAAGAATAAGTGAAAGTGAGTAACCCTGACGGATGTCTCCTTTCGTGGTGAATTCGGGTGAAACATTGCCATAAGCGAGACCTCTCGGCTTCGGCTGTTCGCGTGCATTCATTGGATGAGCGGAATGAATTTTTTTGGCACACCTTTCAGTGAGATGCAGCACCGCGTAGTTGCACGATCGAGTGAGTCGAACGCCGCTCTCCAATCGGGAAAGACAGAAATCATAGGTCTACGCAATATGTGACTATGTTCCAAGACCTGTCACTAAATGAAAATTTGGTCAATATAATCCCGACCGGGACGGAAAACGGCTTGGTTCTCACGCGCACATCTTTCGCGAGTACTAGATAATTGGCGGAGGATGATGCCCGTGAGTAGTTTGTATGCAGTGCTTACTAAACTAATTCTTCTGTAGCTTTCATACGAGGATCTGTCACCCTTCTTGTCAGTCGGTGCGTTCACCGTTTCACACCAGTCCTTGGTAATCTCTTCCCTTGCCTTGGTTGATGCCAGGAGTTTTGTTAACTCTAATGTTAAAACTTTGAAAACGAACGACGTGAGTTCTTCTGGTCCTGGTGCCATATGCTGCTTAGGAAAACCCATTTCCCTCGTTACCTTCATTTCGGATGGAGGATGGTACCTACCTGCATTGGTGCACTTGTAGGCTTGAGTGGAGGGCCCAAAGTGGCCGTGTGTCAACTAAACTGCTCCCTAAAATGTTCTGCCCGAAGTTACCAGCCGACGGTCTTGGGAATGAATCAGTGTGTCATCGGATTCCTTAATCATCTCGCTTGCACTCGGCTTCCGTGGACTAGTATTCCTAATCAGTTTAGAAAAATTGGGAAGCATTTCTCGAGTCTTTCGGAGCGAGTAGCCACCATTCAGCCCGAGGGACTCACATCTGACTATACTGAGTCATTTGAAGACATTGTAAAAATCGAATTCAAAGAATCTGAAAAAAGGAGTGGAGCTAGGACAGTGCTGGGATTGGATTGGATTGTTGCCTAGAAAAAACTCGGGGATTCTTGATATTCCTAATGTAATGCTATCCCTGGAACAGGTGGAACGACATAGAAGTTACCGCGTTTCATCAGCGTTCATATTCCAAATCGCATTTATTACTCATGCACTGCGATTTAGTCACGCTGTTTGCCGTACTGTTTAATCATAACCCCATTCAACACATCTCTGACGACCGTTTTTGATCAATCGCAAATTCTTTGTAACAAACTTATCTTAGTGAATGAGGGTGCTTAATATGAATCACAATGGAATTGTTCATTTTCTATGCTGTTATTTGCTCAGAAGCACGGTGTTCATAAACCCGTGTCCGTGAAAGGTGAAGAGATACATTGCGCGCCGTCCACCACACTTATGATGACTCTTGTCCAGGGTTCCCGGTATGGTAGGCTTCTTTGCGAGATGGAATTCTTGATTTGTGACCTTCTCACCTGATTGTTTTGAAATGGTTTCCGCTAAATTTTTCAACAGGGACATCACTTCAAATGTTTTTTAATCTTCGATCGTTTTTTATTGATTCAGCTTGCCCGTGGCTTTTACAGAAAACTGATTCTCATTTAAGCTCCTAATTATCTATGACCCTTCGTTTTTTCGTTTACTTCGTTCTGCTAGCAGTGTGGTTTTTTCCTGTAAACTCCGCTTGGCCAAAACTTTATTTTTGGGTCCTGGTCGTTTTCCCACATAGCCGACCGTTCACCAACAGCTGTTTTCCAAGTGGCGGTCCTTTTTGATAATTTCCTCCGAGAAACCTACGCTCCCTTGATCGTCGTAGCTGGTTTTTCCCATTTACAGAATCTCTCTGTGGATACGGTTGCGGAATTGATCCAGAAGCTTCGAAAACCGTCGATTATATCAGCCACACCAGGAGAATTTGAATGGGTTCCGCGTCGGGTTATCCGTTGTTGCCGTCATTTCCTGAAGGAAATTTGGCCTGGCGCTACTTTTTATCCAAGCGAGGTACGTGCTTTAAATAGACTGCTAGTAACCAAAGCTGTCGAACAGTTCTCAAATGAAATTCATCAATATGCGTACACCATTATCCGTGGCATCACGAAGAATGATTGTCATGTTATTCGAACTGACAAACCCTAGGCGAAGGAAACGAAAATAAAATTTGACTGTTTGTCGAAAGTTTGCAAATAATTTGTCTATCATCCGGCAGCAAACAGCCACATGCTAACGTATTTAGGCCGGCGTCTGCAGCTGCGAATCCTTCGGCGGTGTCACTTGATCCCCCAACGGAAGTGGACGTGCTGTCGAGTATTCGACTACTGCTTGTCGAACGATGGTTGCTCGGGAGTGGACGTAAACACGCGTATATCCGAGGCCCGGGCAGCTTACGCTGGACTGAAGCACTTGTGGCGTCGGTCTGATATTTCACTGAAGTTGGAAGGTCTTGCGTGCTGTGCCGCAGTGTGCTCAGTTGTGTTGTACGGTTGCGAGACATGGAATATTCGTGTTGGAGATGTTTTTCGGTTGGAGGTTTTCGACCATCGATGTCTACGTAGTATGGCTCTGATTAGATGGATTGACCGGGTGAGTAATATAGAGGTCAGGAATCTAGTACTAGGCGTCGGCTCTCAACACCTTGTTTCATCGTATGAAACTTGGTAGACTACGCTGGTTGGGTCATGTGTTGTGTATGACGAACACTCGTCTACCATACCGCGCCTTATTTTGTGTTCCTCCTAAGGAAGGAAGAAGCCATGTGGAGGCCAACAGATGACGTGGCAACGTGGGATGAGAAAATGTACAGCGAAGTTAGGTAAAGTAGTTATCTAACGCCTTCGTGGTTGGGGTCCGAAAGACTTGTCGACTTGCTGGCTTGAGACACTGAAGGATATGGCAGTGAACCGTGAACAGTGGTGATCGTGCTGTCATTTTCTATCGAATCAGAATGATTGAAAACACGTGCGTTTGTACGGTTAGGCTGTGTTCCGTGTGTTGGCTGCTGCGGCATCTTATCGCTTCCCGCCTGATTAGTTCCACTTCCTGTTGCTCTTGGATATTCACTCTTTTTATAGAAACCTGTAACTGTGGAGAAAGGCAGCGGTCATTGACGCTTGTTTTGCTGTTTGACGCTGAAGGATGATGATGTTGATGATGATGGGGGTATGATTCATATAGAAGCGTATCACGGCCTGGATCTTGATCGCATCCAAAATGTGTTTCGTGTTCTGAATTGATAATTCGATAAGCTACCTAGTCGACAGATGCTGAACAAGAATCTTTAAAATTTCTTGGCGTATGAGTTATAGATATTTTTACACTGGATTTGCCGGAATTTATATGAAAATGATCAGAAAATACTGGAATATAGGTCAGGTCCATTGATTGCTATTGTTTGTTGGTGCCGGATTTCTGACAATGCATGCTTCAGGTTGTAAATAGATCTCACTTTGTTTTCCCTACATGGGTCGTGATGCGTCATGGTTGAGATATGCGGATACTCGCTGACAGGATATTGTCGAAATTTCTAACTTGTTTGCCAGCTTGGTACCTCCGAGCCTACTGAAGCAATTCCCCAGTGTTCGTTGATTCATTTACGTGGTCGTGTATTTTGTCATTTGCTGATTCGGAAAGTGTCTTAGTGACACTTGTTGCACGAGGTTCAGCGGTTCTCCGTAGCGGATGGTTCGTTTGAAGAGGGGTCGATGAAATGTCGATAAGAAAAGTTAATCAGTGAATTGTCAGAAGTGGGGCAGCCTACTCCCCGAACTCATTCTACTGATCCGTTGGTGACGTTAACTACTGAGTTAAGTGCAGCAGTCACTAGTCTTCTTGGATGGGAAATTTTTGTTATCGCCGTAATCGTTTTTCGGTTATCATGGAGCATTTTTTTCGCTATGCCTTGTTCGCTTTGCTGCTGGGTGGACGGTGTTGCATGGTAGCAACCGGAAGAAGTGCATTAGCACAGGACCTGTGACTGTCGAAACTTAATTGTTGGTGCATTTTCCTTGCGTGACCTTTGGGGTTTAGCTGGCTCGTTTCAACGCATTCGTAAATATTTTGGCAGGTGTTCGCTGCTCCAGTATTCTTTCGCATTGACAGAGGTTTGTCTGCTTTTTGCGATCTCGTTCATTAGGCGTACACATTAATTGCTGCATCGGAAACGGAGGATGATTTCGTCATACGACTAGGTGACAATGTGGATGGTTTCTTTCGTGTTGGGATTCACTTAGTTTCTGCTCTTCTCGAGGTTAATCGGCTGGTTTATTGTTCTTCGGTCAACCATGGTATTGATGTGGAATGGCCTGCACCGTCAGCAGTTTGGATTTCACCGAAACTTAGCCGGGGGCCAGACGTACAACTGTTCGATTATGTCCGTTTTCAGTGAGTCAGCTGCTTCTCCCAGGTTTCATATTTTACTACTGTCCCCCAGTTTTCTTCATTGAGTCTATTTTTTGCGCGAGTTTTTGTTTCATTCCAATGGCATCCTGCTCGTTGGTTTGACCGATCACTCGCCGAAGCTTAATTCTTTCGTACTGAAGCATTCGATCCAAGTTTGCTGTAATAGATTTTTTGTGGACGACAAGATAATGTTCACCCTCGGTTTCCGTTTACCATTGTACTGCATGTCTTACCATAATTTTAACGGTTTTATTCCTTTATCGTCACATTTTCCGCTCTGTTCCGATATGTTCAACTTCATCGTACTCCATGTGGTTTCTTGCAGAGAATATCTCCATACGTCGCTGCAGAGGGAATTCCGTCCCTCCTAGCTAGCAATGTTCCTTTTACTGGGAGTGCAACCAAACAAACTGATTATACTCTGTTAACATAATCATCCTAGTTCGTCATTTTTGATGCTAACAAACTATCTAATCTGCTGGTGCGGTATCTGCTGTCCACCAGGAATATTGTTCACGATGGTTGTTTTTCATTTCACTCGGATGTCTTCACTACAGAAAAGAATGGGCATATATGAATGGGATCGTACGGTCATGAGAACCAACGTTTTGTTAGTGCACTTGGGAATCCGCAGACTGTATGTCATAAGCTGTTGTCTCTTTGGCCAGCACCAGCTACGATATGTAGAATCATTGCAGTAGCAATATCGCTGCCCTTTTAAACATTTATCTTCCGTCGATGAATTTAATCCTATCTACGGTATGAAATTCTAGCAAGACGTTCAGTTATGAAAATATTATTCACTAGTTTGGTTACTCCGAAAACCACAACTGCGGATCCGTGGGAATTGTCTCTTGAGCCCCCTTCCCCAACTGAATTAGAGTTAGATTCGCACATTCGACTACTGAGGCGGGGAAAATCGGCCGGGTTTGACTAACTCCCAAGTTTTATTCAGACTGGTTAGAGAGGCCTAAACAAAAACACTTACCTCATTGTTCTGTGATATTTGGAACGAGGATTGTACCCATTGTACCCATCTTCGTGAGGGACACATGCAATGGCTGTATCAGTCATGGTGAGATCAGTTCAGCTCCGATAGTTACTAAGGTCTTATCTTCGATAATGTTGCGCCGCTTGACACCGGTTCACAAGAGCAGCATTCGAGAACAGGCTGAATTTTGTCCAGGTCGAGGTTGTACCGACCAGATTTTCCCTCTTCTGGAGTTGTTCGAAACGCCCCACACTCCACCGCCATACAATCTTAGTCACTTGAAAAGCGCGTTCGACTTAGCAATCTGAATAGCGCTATTCGGTGCTGTCCACCGGAAGGGTGTGCCACAAAAGTTCCTGGACCTGTTGCGAACATAGTAATCGCATTTCCGTGGCCAATTAAGGGTAAACGCAAACTTCCAAGTTCACTCGAAACGAGTACCACTGTTCGACACAAGTAACCATCTCTATTCTTTTGCTTAACTTCGTCATCAGCGAGATTGTAGGAAATGCCTTAGGAGGTCTCCAGAATACATAGACTGAACTGGCAGGTGAAGAGAAGCTGTATAAACTAGACTTCCCGGACAACCTCATATGCTTGTGCCAGTCTGTGGTACGTGTGGGACGTGCACTTGACAAACTCGATTTGCGTAGCTCCATTCAGCATGTGCTTTGTTCAAGCTGATGGTACACGCTGGTACCAAAAGTGCAAAACCGCTTAGTTTCGGTCCCATTAGTCATGGGTCACTGAGGACGAATCATGTCAGTAAACAAGAGTACCTGACAAAGCCGGCTGCACTCAGGTGAATGAATTGTGGGCTAAAGATCTGAGTGGCTGCACACCAGGTAGCAGGGTGATGAACCAACCGTTCGCCCTAACTCAGAGGCAGGAAAAAACTGATCACTGGCCTTCGTGACGGGGAGATATCTAGCCCCTTCTGGCAGTCAGTCACCGGAACCCAGCGGGTTACATGAACCTCAGATCGTTCTACTCCACTGTAGGTTAAACCATTTGGTCATGTGTTCGGGATAGGGTCCCTGCTTCTGATTGAGCAACAGGGCAGTGTTCATCCCACAAAGGAATCATGGCTCCCGCTGACTTGGAAAAGGATAAAAGAGCTAGCGTGTATGGTGGCTTCCGCATGGTCTTTTTCCCTCTTCTTTCATTGCCTTCCTCATTCGACATAATTCCTATTGCACAATCCGTACTCAGATTTTGTGCAAAAAATAATACAAGCCAGGTTTTTGAAAAGAACAGGATTTCGTTGGAGATTTTCCACACTCCAGTAGTTGAGTGCTCGACTTCCAGTTCCATTAGATCACGAGACACCTCCCAAGGACCCACAGCTACTAGCGCTAGGGTAATTACACTGGCTTGCGGCTAACTTCACAGGTTCTTGAAGTGTTCACCCCCAAAGGTTGAGCCTTCGCCAACTGCCACGAATAGGCTTTATTTCACTTACCGTAGTTTATCACCCGCGGGTTTCGCGTTTACGCTCCGTCACTTCTTGACTGTTACTTGAAGTAGCTGCTTCCATTTCCTCGGTCACTAATTTTCGCAGTCTTTTTCAAGGTTTGTCGTTAATTGGTATTGTTAATATAAATGTATCTTATTCGCATCGGTTAGGGATAGATGTTCAACTTTTCGGTTAGCAGTCGGCTTTTCACTACTTTTTATACTTTTTTTCTCCTTTGAATATGTGGTCTGTGAGATAGCAACTAAAAGCAGAACGCTTTGGTATTCTGACTACTGGTTGCCAAAAGCAATTTATTGGTATTTGAATGGATCAAGGTGTTTCACCCATAACATACGCATCTCCGTGGATTGCATTGACCTGTAGTTTGCTATCAGACAGTGATTTGAAAACTTCCGTAATTCAGGTTGTCTGTGACGTGGAGATTTATGAAAATGTTAACCGGTAAGTGATCGTGAGTAGGTTAACCTACAATGCCGTGTTTCGATTTGCTAGAGCCATCCTCGGCGGGCAACGAACGTGGGTTGGTGAAATCGTCAACATCATCATCGTTCAGCGTTAAACAGCAAGGCAAGCCTCGCTGACTGCTGCCTTTCTCCACAGTTACAGGTTTCTATAAAAAGAGTGAATATCCAAGAGCAACAGGAAGTGGAACTAATCAGGCGGGAAGCGATAAGATGCCGCAGCAGCCAACACACGGAACACAGCCTAACCGTACAAACGCACGTGTTTTCAATCATTCTGATTCGATAGAAAATGACAGCACGTTACCGACTGTCCACCGTTCACTGCCATATCCTTCAGTGTCTCAAGCCAGCAAGTCGACAAGTCTTTCGGACCCCAACCACGAAGGCGTTAGATAACTACTTTACCTAACTTCGCTGTACATTTTCTCATCCCACGTTGCCACGTCATCTGTTGGCCTCCACATGGCTTCTTCCTTCCTTAGGAGGAACACAAAATAAGGCGCGGTATGGTAGACGAGTGTTCGTCATACACAACACATGACCCAACCAGCGTAGTCTACCAAGTTTCATACGATGAAACAAGGTGTTGAGAGCCGACGCCTAGTACTAGATTCCTGACCTCTATATTACTCACCCGGTCAATCCATCTAATCAGAGCCATACTACGTAGACATCGATGGTCGAAAACCTCCAACCGAAAAACATCTCCAACACGAATATNCAGTGTTCGTTGATTCATTTACGTGGTCGTGTATTTTGTCATTTGCTGATTCGGAAAGTGTCTTAGTGACACTTGTTGCACGAGGTTCAGCGGTTCTCCGTAGCGGATGGTTCGTTTGAAGAGGGGTCGATGAAATGTCGATAAGAAAAGTTAATCAGTGAATTGTCAGAAGTGGGGCAGCCTACTCCCCGAACTCATTCTACTGATCCGTTGGTGACGTTAACTACTGAGTTAAGTGCAGCAGTCACTAGTCTTCTTGGATGGGAAATTTTTGTTATCGCCGTAATCGTTTTTCGGTTATCATGGAGCATTTTTTTCGCTATGCCTTGTTCGCTTTGCTGCTGGGTGGACGGTGTTGCATGGTAGCAACCGGAAGAAGTGCATTAGCACAGGACCTGTGACTGTCGAAACTTAATTGTTGGTGCATTTTCCTTGCGTGACCTTTGGGGTTTAGTTGGCTGGTTTCCATTTCGCTCCATGTTTGGATTTCAAGATTGCTGGTCTTCTTTCTCCTGCGGTTGGTCTTGGCAACTGCGCAGCGTGCCTCTTCCACTGAATAACTCGACGAAATGCTGCAGTCATTGGAATTCTTGCATGGAAACTCTTTTGCTTTGGGCTTTTTCTTATCTATCATTCATTTGTCCGCCCTCCTCGTTTACTCCTGTTGTTAGCCATCAGCTCTCTGGATGGAACGTAATTGGAGCTGTACACCAAAAAATCAAAACTGACAATTCTGTTTATTTGAAGAATCCTTTATGTAAAGGATTGACGTTGGTTGCTGTTTCGGTTATCCTTGTGTTTTGGAACCGCAAAACCTTCATTCAGGATGTTATTCAGCGCCGACTTAGGTTATTAGGTTCTCTCGGCGTTTGTCTTTTTGAGGTTTCGGCTTTGTTACTGATTGCGTTAGCTGGTTTCATGTTTTTCCGTTGTACCATGAT
Source organism: Fasciolopsis buskii (assembly GCA_008360955.1). NCBI lineage: Eukaryota > Metazoa > Platyhelminthes > Trematoda > Plagiorchiida > Fasciolidae > Fasciolopsis > Fasciolopsis buskii. Next base: position 36,567 of record LUCM01000756.1, on the reverse strand, counting down.
GGTCGTAAGTATGTTGGAAGTCTGTCACCCCGAAAAGTCAGTGGTTCTAACCTTGGGTCACTTTTCTAGACTGGTTCGCTTTCTGTTTGGTAATTATTATACTTGTCATGTTCACAGTCATGATGATGGGCTTCCTGATTATTACAATCGGTCCTGCATTCTATTGGACATGCTCTCTTCAATACATCTCTCTAGCGATTTGCCGAATCAGCTTTGCGCAATTGGTATTGTTGTTGCATATATAGGACCCTATTTAGTTCACCCCATATTCCATGTGTCGGTTCGAATTTTATGAACCGGTAATTCCAATGCAGCAATGGATTTCTCTAAGAACTTTGTTCTTCAAGGTGCTGTCATCCACCTTCTATCCCATATGACCAAGTTTAGTGGCTGAAAATTCTTATTGCATCCATGTTTTATCCGGAATTGCAAAACAGGTGGTTTTAATACAAACGCTTTGTTGAGCGTCCCAGCTCTCCGTAAGAAGTAATCTCCCCCTTTATGAGGTACTGCTTTCCCTATGAGGATAAGGTTTGTGAAATATCAGTCCAATTTTACGGGAAAATGTTTGGTTTTCTAGTACAGGTAGTCTGTTATTTTAGTTAAGTCGGGTGTGGTTTGTTTTCGATTTTCTTCCGGTTGCTCAGTTATTGTTATGGTTGATGACCAATCCAAGATTTTTGGAACCGCAGATTTCATTCTTGCTATTAATTTTCTAAAAGAATCTATCCTTTTCTCAATATTTCGAAATCGACGTTATTTTAAATATTGCGCGGTTGAATATTTTTATATGTCCGCGAAAAGATTCATATAAGCCCGTTCTGTGATTGACTAGTTCACACATCGATCAAGGCTACCCAACAAAACTATATAAACGATTAAGCTCACTTGAAATCTGACTTGTGTTGGTGAGTCACCAATAAACGCGCGGCAGTACTCTGTGTTCGTTTTCTCCTTTCCGCTAGCGGGCTGGGCTAGCTGTTCGTATTTCGCACCGCTTATTTGTTCCGTGTGGCTGCTGATTCAAGGGAGCAGCAGATCTGTCCCATTCGTTGTGCGACTACGGGCCTTGATTCTTGAGCTCGATCTTTTGTGTCTCCAAACTCTGTGTGTGTGTGTTCGTGTCCTACTAGACCACAGGCCGTGTGCTCCTGTGATATCGTGCGCCGCGAGTACTTGTGTCTTGTGCTTCAGTGTGTGCATAGACCAACCAAACTCGACAACATAACAGTTATACATACTCAGGTCGTGAGATACCTGCATTTCGATGGCTTTTAGTAGTTCTTTTCGGCTTTCGTCTCCTCGGTACGTCCCGTTGCTCCTACACTTTTTTCTCTTCAGAAATCCTCATGGACCGAATGAGCCTGACCTTTTCATGCGTGTGGTGAAATTCACTGGTGAGACAGTGCCCAAGTCTGACTTTGACCTGCTGCTAACAGATCCCGGTAAGTATGAGATTCCAACGGAGTAGAATGAGGATTTTTTCACGGTCACGTTTACAAAGTCTTGTTTAAAATTTCATTCTCCGTATTTCGATGTCTGTGTAGAGTCGATTAATCTGAACCTCAGAAAGCTTACTTTCTGCTCCATAATGTTGTAGACCTGGGTATCACTGAAAGGACTGGACTGGGGATGATCGGCTCTCTGATGAGAACCAGCAGCTGCTTGGAGAGGGGGTTAATAAAGTCAGAGGCTGCACTAGCAGATAGCAACTGTGTTATCGATAAACGAGCGCGATGTGATAGTTCAGTTGGTTCAACATCGCACCTAAAAAGATGCCAGTGTAACAAAGATAAAGGCGTTCAGTACACGATCACCATTGATCGGGGATACTCGACCACGAAGAATAGAGGTCTTACGTAAGAGTGGTTCGGAAAGAGACAATGTACTCAAACCAGCCAGCGTTGAGCCAAGTGTGCACTCTGCATGTCAGTAGCAGTCGATTGTTGTTTCACCGTACTCGTGCGCGCTCCTGCGCGTGCTGATTACAGCTCCTTTGGAAACCAAAGACGAAATCTATCAGCACTTATCCTCATTACTCCGTAGTGTGCGTTTAACGGAAGTTGTGAGTGTTTTTGGTAATTTTAACGCCACGATCATTAGTTCCTCTCCACACAGCACCAAGTTCGGCACTGCTGTCGTCCAGTCCTGCAAAGGTGCAAAGCACATGCCGGACCGATCAACCGATCTCGACAGTTTATCTAGTGCCCGTTGTGCATGGTCCGCGAGTTCGAACAGACACACAACGTCATCTGCGCAGTCTAGGTCACATAGCTTCCCTCCATTTCCCACTTCGGCTCCTACATCCCGGAGATCTCCTAAAGCATCTTCCATCACCTCGCCATGAAGAAGTTGAACAGGAATGGAGAGATGGGACACCCTTGTCGAACGCCACTAGTCGTTTCGAATAAACTTGATAGTTCACCGTATACTCTCACGCGACCATAGGTATGCGAGTACAATGCTCGCAACAGGTTCACAAACTTCGCTGGCATACCACTCTGGTGAAAGGCACCGAATAGTGCTGGTCGATCCACGGAGTCGAAAGCACCTTTCAAGTCGAGGAAGACTACAATCATAGGGCGCCGGTGCGTGTGGCACGTTTCGTCAACTGACGCTGCAACTATCAATGCACCTTATTCATTTTCTTGCATTTTGTAGAGCTGGCGTTTTTGCTCCTTTAGACCCAGGCATGCTTGCAAGATCCAGTGTCTTTGATGAACTCTAGATCTAAAACCAGAGGCGAAATCTGCTGCCAAATGCATCGCTGGCTTAATTTTTTCCCACTGCTCGTCTACATTGCAGCTGGTGGGATTTCTTAGTCCCTGGGATAGTTTCTGTTCGTGGCTGTTGCGAACAGCCGATTCAGACAGTCGTTCGACAGCGAATCGGGTTTTTGGCCTGCGTTGATGGCCGTTGAGCTACAGTAAAAATCGTATCAAAACGTACGCATGGTAAAACTAACGCATGCTGATGTGAGTATAACTGAGCACAAAGGAGGCCGATCCCTGTTTAGAGATAATGGTAAATTAAGAGCCGATAAGGTAATAACGCCACTTCCTGTCGGATTCGACGATAGCATGAGCTTCTTTCTCTATCGCTGAGGTATGCCAGTGTTATGAGTTTGTCAAGTTGGTGTGATTCAGCACTATCCAAGAAGTAAACGTGTCCAACCAACGAACCGACTGCCTCGTTGCCGCTGGATAATCCGGATCGCCATCGAAACGTTCGGCAAATAGAACCCGATTGATTGCTTGTTGAATAAATTGTGGAGATTTAGGATGAATTCGCAACGTCCAAATTGAGAAGTCGAGTCCTGAATAAAGGCTTTATTCAACAGAATACTGAGTTATGCATTCGGGAAAAAAACTTGTTAGTACGGTAGACGAGTAATACGACATCTGTTTCCGTTATCTGTTCCCTGGGCTGGCGAGGCGTACCGTTCACCTAAGCAGGCTTCTGCTGCTCTCAATTTTCCAACTTGCGCATTAAAATCACCTGCTACCACTACAATGGCAGAGCCTTTGCTCTTCCAAACAGGAGTAAGGAGTCTGTCATGGAGCTCGGATTCCTGCGTGTCAGCGCTGCACTCTATTGGGAGGTATGTGGAGATGACGAACAAGGTTCGCTTAACACAACTATCCTTCTGAGCGTTAACTGATTCCTGCAGTCTTACGGTGCACGAGCGATTGTTAATCGGAACCCAATCTAGAAGGGCTGCTTCAGCCTTCTCACTTGAGGCTATTCTTACACCACGTTGATCCACAGCATGAGTTACTTCATCTCATGAGGTGCGCAGAAAATGTCTTGAAGAGACCTTAGATGCAGTTAGTTGAACTACATTACTCCAATCTTCACTTCAAGCTTCACTGACGCAGCAGACATTGTCAGGGCTAAAGAAGCCCTTCGACCAGTTCGTCTTAGAGTGAACACATTGAAGGAGCCGAGATTCAGAAGCTGGAAAATGTGAGCTTCCAGATTGAAAACCACTCATGGTACTATTAATGGCTGCAAGCAAAGGGTATGCTATCGGTCAGGGACATTGTCACTAACCATCCCGCCCGATGTAATGGGCAGCGCGGTCCTGATTTTGTTGCTCGACGACCAGTGCAGCGTAGAGTTCTTTGTAGACGTGTAACTCATGGGAACTGGTGTTGTTTGAGAGTCCAGCCGCTAGGCAGATGAACGATTAGGATTGTCAACCAAAGCCTTTGGTTCTAACAGGAACCTGTCCGCAAGGCAACATAAGATGGCTGAGTAGAAACCCATCTACCCGGATCAGTTATTCATCCACTCATTTTTTCGACTGAGTTCGCAGCTCAGATCAACCTCCGACGAAGAGGACCAGGAGACTACTTCGTCAGGCTTCTACCCATTACTCTTTCAGGCATGATAGGATTTTCGGCTTGAGATAAGCCATCCTGTATATTTCGTTGGGTCATGGAGGCAACCAAGCCGTCACACCACGCCAACGTGTTGTCTGTCTGTGGCAGGTATGCCGTGAGAAGTCCAGATCGAATAGTTCGTTTTTGCAGTGGTCGATGAGGGGTTCTAGGCCGCGAGGGAGTGCCTAAAATCAATCCGGTCGCCTCGACTGACCCTAATAGTGGGAAATTCTTCCGACGACGTCGAAGATAAACAACAACTTCAATATCTATTTAGAAAACTTGTGGGCAATTTCATGCTGGATGGTGATGAATTGAGCGGAACAGGGCTAGCGAAGCAGAGCACGAACCCTGAGATATTGATCCAATTCGCCCGCTATCTAGACGGATACCAAAATACTATTGAGAAGAGATCCGCAAAATAATCGGAGAGATACTTAAATCTAATGTGATCAATTCGTAGCTTTCCGCATGGGTGGTACCGGTAGTCATAATCAAGAGAAAATATGGTAGATGTAACTGAATTGAGGGGTTTCCTTGGGCAGAAATCCTATTACCAATGTATTACCAAGGGTTTTGCAAAGCTGTTGGCCCGTCTGAATAGGCTTTTAAAAAAATACTGTGTTTGGTTTTAGTGACCAGTGAGAGACGATGTTTGCGATTAGCCGTATGCTCAGCACCTGCAATGTCCGTCAATTACAACTGGGACAGTCCATACTGGACAAACGTCAGCGACATTATCCGAGAGGTGTTATCTCAAATCTTTCGCGACCATAAAGAACACCGATGGCGTATGAAAGCAAAGTTTTGCAAGACATTGTCTGAGGAGGGGAGTTATTATTCCACGTAGAAGGAAATGCTTGCTCTATTAACTTTTGCTAAGAAGTTCAGAAACTATCCCATCGGACTTCGATCCCGCCTTCATGCTGACCACTAAGCACTCGTGATTGCGTAACTGCAAAGAACCCCAGAAACAGATCATCTAATGCCATGAATAGCTCTGGGAATTTGATTACAGGACCGAATGTATACTCGTAACTTGGCCTCCGAATGCGAACACCCTGTTTATATGGCAACTAAAAAAGTGCGGACTGAAAGATAGATTGTACATGACATCCCATGGGCGGCGCATTCTCCACACCCTATAGATATCAAGGCTTTTACTAAACTAATTGCAAACACTTGCTGTGAACCAGCAGTCAAGTACCAGAATAAAACAGAAGATAAAGAGCCGTTAAGTAGGCTTTAACCGGCTAATCAGTTGTGGATACAGCTGAAATGGAGAAAATAATCAAAACGACAAACCTAGATACGAAAGAAAATGGCCTTCGCATACTACTTGTCATTCATAAGACTGCTGAATCTCGTTAAAGATGAATCGCGGCATCACATGCTGAGCCCACAGCTATATCCAGTATCACCAACCAAAGTTTTATAGGCAAACTAAGGGTCCATTAGGCTATTTTCCTGCTGCAGATTCCGGTTTCCAACACGTTCATCTGGCCTCAGTACGTCCACTGAAACCGTCCAGCGACTGCAATTATTTTCTCACTTGTGTGGATGGTTTCACAACGGCGGCGCCTTCGTCAGACGCCACTAGCTAAACCGAAGCTCAAGCCTACCTAGGAAACTGGGTTGCCACATTCGAGTGTACAGATGATTGATGATGATGATGATGATTGATGATGATGATGATTGATGATGATGATTGATGATGGCTGATGATGATTGATGCTGATGATTGATGATGATGATGATGATTGGTGATGAATGGTGATGAGTGGTGATAATTGGTGATTGATGATTGATGATGATTGATGATGATTGGTGATGAGTGGTGGTAATTGGTGATGATTGAAGATGATGATGATGATGATGATTGATGATGATTGATGATGAATGATGATGATGATTGATGATGAGTGGTGATGAGTGGTGGTAATTGGTGATGATTAGTGATTGATGATGATGATGATGATGATGCTTTGGTTGTTGCTCGATTTTGGCGTGCAAGCGAGTGCTTTTGCGGAAAACACTTAGGGGTTTCAGAAATTGATATCGAGTGTTGAACAAGGATACTGCACCTTGACACAGTATGACGGGTTGCGAGTCCCAATGGCCCAACAAACTATATAGGATGACTTATTTCATCAGCGTTCAGCGTTAAGCAGCAAGGCAAGCCTCACTGGCCGCTGCCTTTCCCCACAGTTACACGTTCCTATAAAAGGAATGAATATCCAACGGGAATAGGAAGTGGACCTACACAGGTGAAAAAGATAAGATGCTGCCGCAGCCAACACACAGAACACAGTCTAACTGTACAAACGCACGTGTTTTCAATCATTCTGATTCGATAGAAAATGACAACACGATCGCCACTGTTCACGGTTCACTGCCATATCCTTCAGTGTCTCAAGCCATCAAGTCGATGAGTCTTTCGGACCCCAACCACGAAGGTATGAGACACCTACTTTACCCAACTTCGCTGTACATTTTCTCATCCCACGTTGCCACGTCATCTGTTGGCCTCCACATGGCTTCTTCCTTCCTTAGGAGGAACACAAAATAAGGCACGGTATGGTTGACGAGTGTTCGTCATACGCAACACGTGACCCAACCAGCGTAGTCTACCAAGTTTCATACGCTGAAACAAGCTATTCTCAGAAGTGGCACCCAATACCAGATTCCTAACCTCAATATTACTCACCCGGTCAATCCATCCAATCCTAGCCGTACTGCGTAAACATCGGTTGTCGAAAACCTCCAACCGACGTACATCGGCCACACGCATACTCCACGTCTCGCAACCGTACAACAGAACTGAACGCACTGCAGCACAGTACACACGACCTTTCAACTTCAGTGAAATATCAGGCCGACGCCACAAGTGGTTCAGTCCAGCGTAAGCTGCCCGAGCCTTGGATATACGCATACTTACCTCCAATCCCGAGCTACCATCGTTGGACACGCAGCTACCAAAGTAGGTGAAACGGTCCGCAATCGTTAGTTCCTCTCCATCCAGTATCAAGTTCGGCGCTGCTGTCGTCCAGTCCTGTAACAGTACTTTGCACTTTGAAGGTGCAAAGCACATGCCGGACCGATCAACCGATCTCGACAATCTATCTAGTGCTCGTTGTGCATGGTCCGAAGACGAACAGGCACACGACGTTGTCTGCGTAATCTAGGTTGCATAGCTTCCCTCCACCTCCCAGTTCGACTCCTGCATCCCGGAGATACCCTTGTCGAAAGTGAGTACACTGTCACAGCTAAACACGCCTGTTGGTCAGCTTGCACGGGAGTGCACACATTGAAAGAAGCGAGATTCAGAAGCTGACAAGGCCTGAGAAAATGTGAGCTAGCAGAATGAAAACCACCTACTACACTACTTGACAATAAATCATTGCGGGTATCGGGCGTGTTGTCAATAGAGATACTATGAGTAGTCAGAAGGGGCAAACAGATTGGGTTGGAGACAGAAGAGACAGGTTAAATAAAAGAGACGGAACTCTGAGCAGTAGCATACTTATCGCTATCCACCACCCCACCTGCACTCGATGCACTGGGTAGCGCGGTCCTGATTATCCTGCCCGACGACCGATGCAGTATGGAATTATTTGTAGGCGTGTAACTCATGGGGAGTAATGGACGGGTACTGCAAGGGAGTCCAGCCGCTAAGCAGAAGAACGATTATGGTTGTCAACCAAAGCCTTTGTTTATTGCGGGAACCTTACCGCATGGCAGCGCTGGATAGCTATGTCTAAGCGAATAATTTCAGACGATTTTTTTTGCCATTCGACGGCTGGTGCAATTCGACTTATTATATGATTTTGTTCAGAGACATTATCTTCAGTGCTGTCTGCTTCACTTCCCGATGAGTCTAGTGGTATTTTACTATGATAATCAACATTGCCCTTTGGAGAAACGAGTGTGTGCTCCGATCGCTTTTGTGCGTAGCCAGGGACGATGTAGAGGGCGTAAAAATTATGTGCCAGCAGCTAGTAGCCACGTGATGAGTTCATTCGCTTTTTCCCTGCAGTTCATGGAATACGTCAGATAACTCAGATTTTGCGACCACTAATCAGAGCACCACAGGGCTTTTATTTCAGTTGCTACTTCGCTGCGAAATCTACCCACTTAGGAAAAAAATTGAGAAATTGTGAAAGACCGGATGCATAATAACAAATGGAAAAATTTGCAGATTCACAGATGCCACTTTGTTCATGCTATGACTAGATGATCTATTGTCCCTCACCCATCGCTTACTGGATCTCGTGCAACATGAGCCGGTACTCTAACCGGGCTGACGTCGATCCTTTCACTGGTTGAGGTTTGTGCGCCTTTTCCCCGTGTCGTGGACCGGCCACCTCTACTCATCTTCCAACCATAGGCGTACTAGAAAGGCATTATTTAGGCACACGAAAAACATGTCCCAAACACCTTAATCTATTTCAAATCAGAGTCTCTTCTAAATGGTGGACTGCAGAATACTGTCTCACCAGGTCCTGCGCATACTGCGAAGACAACAATGTTCAGACACCAAAGGCCTTCGCACATCTGCTTTGCTTAGCGGCCATGATTTTTTGCTACACAAAAGCATTGAACCCATTGCTGCTGTGTAAATTGGCGAATACCAATCAAGCATGGGAGCGTACACTTCACCCGATGTACAACCAACACATGAGATACAGCTGCTGAAGTAACTAAGTCTATCTGCCCCACCCAATTCTTCCAAAAACGAGGTTCGGCTTTGACCCAATCCAGTTCTTCAAGCATTTTACATTTCAAGATTAGAAAATGCCTTTCAGATACACCCACAATTTCGTCCAGGCAGCCGAGAAAAGTCTGCGAGTTATTTGGGTCTTTACTCAGTAGCACAACGTCGTCCGCAGAATCTAAGTCAGGCAATTTTCTGTCGTGATGTGTATAAATGTCACCATTTTCCTTATCAACTGCATAATAGCATTTGAATAAAAAGTGAAAGAGAGCATTCTTAATGAGCGCCCCTTCTGTTGCCGATCTCAGCTTCAGGTATTCAGATACTTCTGCTTGTAGCGTGTCATAAAAAATGAAATCATGAGTGAAGGTTTTTTCCCTGCTTATATGATTAAAAGTATTTGTCTTTACTTGTGAACTGTACTATCCAAAAAATCCCTTGGTTTAAACTGCTAAACAGTAAGCTATCCACTAATTTCTAAGGAAGCGTCTTCCCCAACAGCTAAATGATCGTATGGTATTGTCGTCGTAATATTTTTCGCTTGACTTTGGCTTGTTATTTGCAACAGAAATCGCTGAATGTGATAGTCCCAGTGCTCGTAGTACACTGCGCCTGATCTATACCACTTCCTACATTACTTCAGAATAATGGTAACAATATTCGGCAGTGTCATCCAACTGGCCTAATGATATATCATTTTCATTGATCTGGAGCGTGGTCCATCTCGCTCGGGCAGACTTGTGCGTACGTACTGTAAAATGAACTAATTGTCGATGTATTGACTTGCATTCTGTGAGCAGACGTGACCTTGCGAAGTCTTATGCAGGAACGACATTTTCTTACTCAGTTGCAAATATTTTCGACATTATTCTAACTTGATGCAGGAAATAGTTCACTGTTTGATCCTTGGTAAAATTTCTATCGTTTATCCAGTTGTAGGATTATTGTCGAATCTGCTTCAAATGAATACGTGATACAACAAAATACACTTGTTACACATGAATTACAGGCCGATCATTTGGCCAAATTGCCTACGTATTCGTTTCGTTCTCCCTTTGGAGTCTTTGAAGCTCGACACGTCTTTCTGACAAGAATTCGTTATTTTTTTCGCAGATGTATGCCGTGATTGTTTGTCTTACAGACCTGCTTTCTTGTTTTTGTTATTGGATAGATTGTTTCGTAAAATACTCTGATTCGATTCTGGGATCAAATTTCCTATGCTGCTTCATCATTCAAGATATCGAGGACGTCTCGATGTATCCTGGATTCTGTGAGATCATGAATAAGTTCGTTCAGTACGCCACTCAGTCATATCGGGCTCGGGTAAGTGAGAACGCATTTGTCCTAAGCAAGCTGTTTTTGATAGAGATGACCATGACTTTATCAATTGGTTTTTTGTTCCCTCTTGGGTCACATTTTATCGTTTCCAACGTGTTTCGTTCGAGTCTGGTGTACGCTAAATTATTTCCTCGTTCTACCGTTCCATGTTCAAAGTGGTCGTAAAAACATGACGTGAAATCGACGTCCACTTGCGCTACAAATACTGACTCGGTTTTGTTGCTGACTCGCAGCAACATTTGGGCTGCATTTATGTGTGGTGGCGATGGCAAACATTTTACATTGAGACGTGGTGTACACAAAGTTTGGAAACGAATGCCTAACCGGTTGCAGAACCTTCCTCTTCTGAATCCTACGTAATCCCATTCGCCAGAAATCTAGGCTTGCATCCGGAAGCCAGACATACAGTGTGATGTATACTTGATTCAAAAGAGGCCGTTTGACAGTTAGAAGACAGGTGACCGGAGTTTAAGGCTTTGCTCAGTATACGAGATAGTGGGAGCTAAAAAAACGATGAAAAACAATTAGGAAAATAACAGATGAACAAGCGCAACAAGGATTTGAACATGACATTCACCTCCACGGATGAATGAAGTGAAGTTTCGCTTATTTTCAGAAGAATCGTTTCAAACCTTCCTATTGTTTGGGTAAACGCGACGTTGTGCCTTCACTGAGGGACGTTTGTCAGATTCGTCAGTATACGCATCTGGAATTGACACAGAAGGAAGCGTGGTGACAGTTGAATCCAGTTCTTTGAAGTTATCGTAAGCACTGTTCGGTCTGTTTTAATGTTCGACGTTAGAAGCTGGTGCTTTGCTAATTTCGTAATGATCCACCACCAATGGCTCTGAGACTTGATCATTAGACGCCCATTGGTTTATCGATACCGTTATCCTCCCGTCCATCAGGAAAGTGTACGTGTGCGTGCTTGGGATTGCACTTGAGAATCTCCACCTCGTCTACTGAGGAATCATGCTTCGTTGATTTTACAGAACGGCGCACTGGGACGGGTCCCGGTATGCTCAGCCAGGTAGGCAGTGATACGCCCGATGCGGATTCCCTGTTATAGGAAAACAGGTGTTCGTGTGTTTGTAGTTGTGCACAACAGCGATCGCATGAAATGAAGGGCGTACAGAAAGACAGTCTCTCACTGGCTAAGAGGCACGTTTTTCGGCTGAGCTGGCCAAACAATGGTCCTCCAAAGGGTTTCGTTGAACGTTTCAAGCCGACCGTTCTACTGGTGATTGTAGGCTGTTGCTCTGCCAGAGACAATGCCATTGCTATGGGGAAAGTTCTTCAGTTCTTTGGACATGAAAGAAGAACGCCTTTCGTAATGCCGAAAGTCGAAAACAAATTGAACAACGTTAGTGGCTGATAAGTCAGGACATGCATAAGCAAAAGGGAACCTGGAATACTCATCCACAATTGTCAGCAAATATCGGTTTCGGGATGCCGATAACAACGGTCCTTTAAAGTCAACGTCCAATGTTTCAAACGGAGCAGTGGCTTTGATGAGATTCCTAGTAGGCAATTTACAGAACTGTGGTTTGCATTTGGCATAGACTGGACACCAGTGGTAAAACAGACCTTAGATCATCGACGAAGTGCAGGAGGTTTTTGTCTCTCACAAAATGCAGCATGCAGACAACACGCGGGTGGCACAATAAGTTGTGCAGTTCCTTCAGTGATTCCAGAGACTTGGTTGCCAGACAGAAGCTTCCGGGTAGTGCGTTGGCCGCTGCATTATTATGACTCGGTCGGCAGACAACGCCAAAGCTGTAACCTCACAGTTCGACTCTCCACCTCTGAATATTGTGGTTCTTGATTTTTCTGTATTTTCTAGAATCAAATATGAAAGCAACCGACTTCTGATCGGTAACGATAATGTCTGCATTTCCTTATAGCTTCGACGATAGCGATGGCTTCTTTCTCTACAGAAGAATGGTGTCTCACTCTCGATAGTGTCCTGGGGAAGAATTCTACTGGTCGTCAGTTCTGAGAGGGTAGCGGAAACAGTTATATCTGATCCATCGGTTTCTACGACCAGTGATATTTTTGGGTCGACAGAAGTGGCAACCGCGCCTTGAAGCTCCTTTTCGAGTGCCAGGAAAGATGCCTTGACGTTGTCGGATAAGGAGAGTGATCCATTGTAAAACTGCCGATGAACTTCATCCAGGAAGTTGTGTATTCAGTTGGAGTAATATGAAAATAACCCAACAACTCGCCGCTTGGAATTTAGATCCTTCGGCGATGGAATTTTTCGGATCGGTTTTCATCAATCCGTGGGAGACTTCATAACCCAGGAGCCTCAATTCTCTAGCATCAACAAAACCCTCTTTTCCCCCACATAACCCCTTACTTCTTTGCTGCGTTAGGGAAATTGGCCAGATTTTTGTCGTAACCTTCCTTGCTTATTCCATGCAAGCTAATCTTAACGATATAGACAAAAGTGAACGGCTAGATTTTCGCCGTGAACAATTCTGTCGGTAGCATGTTGAAAGCAAGCGATACGGTTTGTTGCTCCGAATGGTATCCCACAAAACTGGCATAATCTATCACGTCCTTCAAAAACAGTGCATAGACGATGTTGTCTTGCTTTGGCGATTTGGTGGCATGCGCTTTTTAAATCCAAATCATTAAAACAGTATGCCATGACATTTTGGATGCCATTTTGTCTATTTTTGCTGGCGGATTGACATCCAGCAACATATACCGATTGGTGGTTTGACTGTATTCAACGATCCTGCACCGTTTCTGTCGTTCTTTGGTTGTTACGATGATTTGGGGGGCCCATGGCGATGTTGACGTCTCGCTGATGTCCTGTTGAAGAAGCTTTTAGATTTCTGATTGAATGAATTTTTCGTTGTCCGATGTGTGAATTCGTGGTTTTGTTGCAGTAGGTTTACAATTAGGTGGTAGGTTTTCAAAAGGCAACTATAGTTCGACACTTGAGGCAGTCACGCCGCAGAGATCGAGTTGGTTTGGCACCGTTAAATGGGATTTCAATAGATTCGTAGAGTTTCGAAAAATTGTGTCCTAATAATATGCCAGCACAACTGTGTGAGTACAGGGAGTCTGATGCTAACAAACAGTGGTCTTTTGTGTGACTAATAAGACTCACAGAAGCCATGGATATATGGCATTGGAGGGTTGTGTAACCTTCAGTCGGTGGTGCAGCAAAACAGACTCTGCGACATAACTTTGTGAACTTCCCGTATTTACCAGAGCCTTCAAAGGAATATTGTCCTCGGTGACACTTGATTGTGTACCAGAAAGACCAACCGAAGTAGATGTGGCGACTGTGGTTGAGAGCATTGATTACGTAGCGGAGATTGGGGAGTGGTCTGCAAATGCGTTTGAAATGTCCCTTCTTTCCACAGTTGCTAAAAACCGCATCTTTAGCCAGACGGTTGATACGGGATGTCTGGGGTTCCCGTAGAAATAACACTTGGTTTTGTCCGCTGCCAACGCTGTAAATTAAGTGTACCACGTCTTCATGGCTGGGGTCCGAAAGACCCGTTGACTAGAGACATTGAAGGATATGACAGTGGGCCGTGAACAGTCGCGATTGTGTTGTAATTTTCTATCGAATCAGAGTAGTTGGAAGAGTGCGTTTGTACAATTAGACTGCGTTCCGTATGTTGGCTACAGTAACATTCTTATCTTTTCTTGACTGATTAGTTTCACTCCCTGTAGCCGTTCGATATTCACTTTTTTATTGAAAAATGTAACCATGAGGAAAACGCAGCGGACGGTAGAGTTGCCCTGCTGTTTAGAGTTGAAGGGTCATGATGAGTGGTAAAGTCTGTGAAAGTCAACAGTAGTCGCAGTTTTTAACGGTTTGGGGGAAGGGTACTGGTTCACAGAAGCCGAGAATAAACGATTTGATTAAAGCGTTCCTTTGCTTGCTGATTCTCCCTTAGGACCGCATACTGGAGCGTTGGGTTCAATACATTTGGGAGTACTTGGTTCCCCTACTGTCCCAGTAGATCTTCCACTTATGCCTGCGGATGAGGAAATACAGGTGGATACTGGTTCCTCATCTGAAGTGGTCATCAGAGAAACGGGCTTTCTTTTAAGGCCAGCGCAAGTAGGCCAGACGAACTGCCCTCATCCTTCATGGCAGATGTCAAAATGTTAAAGTCGGACCTCGCTGATCGCCTGGGATCAATCTAGACAGGGGAAAAATTTCCAATCGACTGACATGAACCGACTTGCAAGGTGGGTGATAGACTATCATGCGGAGTCATCCAGGAAGTAGCTTCGTGAGCGTCTTATTTAAACTGCTCGCTGACATTATTCTCCGCTGATTGCCCAGTTCTCGGGAATAGTTCAAGGCGATGTCCATCCAAGTCTGGGTTGCATTGACCAAACTCACTCATCGAAACATCTTGGGCAGATGCTTCGTTGACCTACGATTTCACTGTTTCTTGATCTGAATGCAGCACTCGCCTAAGTTGACTACGATATTCTTTCGCACCGTCTCATTGAAGTGTGAGCTAGAGAAATCCATTTCAATTACCGAATCTCTGTATGTTATCAACTGAAATCGAGTTCGTTCGCACGACGTTCTTTCACACGAGTTCACCGCGAGAATTGGTTTTCGTTGTGGTTGCTCCGTTTCATCTTTTCTTCTCAACTTTGACACGATATTGATAATGGAAGTCGTCTTATGCTCATGGGAGAATCCTAACATTGATGTTTGCTCGGACGGGAAGCTGTCTGACTTGGAACTTGGGGACAGTGTTGTGCTGCTGATTGGAAATCGTCCGGACTATAGTTTAGGCATATTAAGGATGCATTTTTATCTTCAAACTGGTGAATGATGTTGCAGGATTGGATTGGGTTAAGGCCGAACCTTGTTTTTAGAGAGGAAGAATTGGATTGTCTCACTGCTGATCCTGTGTGGGATGAAGCGTCTACGCGTATGCAGAAGCCTCGATTGTCATTCATCAATGTGAAGCGTCAGTAGAAGTGGCATCCTGTTATCAACTAAATATCGGTTGTACACTATACGGTCAATTTAGTGCTTGTATGTAGCTCAGAAACATGCCTATTGAGGGCAGGTGTGCAAAGAATTTTGGTGTTTGAACACCGCTGTTTTCGTAGTACTGGTAGGATATGGTGGCAGATTTTCCTAACTCAGATCCGGCGTAAGGGTACCGTCTTCAGAGAAGGCATTGAATCAGTATAGGTTAAGTTGGTTGAAACGTGTTTTGCGCGTGCTCATGAACAAGTCCCTTAGTGTTAGTTATTCTCCAAGGAAGGGAATGGTTGAGAGATCATCTTAGTTAACCAGTCGGTGAAATGTCAAAAACCTTAAACCAGTGGTCTGCCTCATGTAGGCGAAGTTAGACTACTGATTTGGGGTTCATGAATTCCCCCAAATCGATGATTGGAGACAATCACTGGTACGATTCGCTGTCGCATTCAACAGCATCGTCGCATTCAAAGTCCTTCCTCACTCATGTAATTGTTTAGATTATTATTTCCCAGTCGATCTTTCACTTGCTTTCTCTTTTCCTCTTTTGAGTAAGTGCTCTTGAGACTGCACCCGAAACCAGAGGACTTTGGTGCAAAGGTGATGGTTGTACAAACTGAGCTTGGCCGTACTGCTGCTTGCGGGTACTCAGGAAACTAAAAGTTACCTAACATTCCCGCCATTGTTTTGTCTATTTTTATGTTTGCATTGTCTTCTTTTTCTTATGCACTTGTAGATAATATGTTTCTCTAAGGATCGCGTGCGTCTGAATCCACCGTTCACCAAATTCCGTGAACTAACCGGTGTGTGAATCGTTCGGTATTCAGCTGACAATCAGCTTCGATCGTTCTTAGGTGAAATTTCCAGCGAGATCCTATGCCAAAATTAGTTTGGACCATTCAGCCACATCCAGCTACCCTGAACATTTCCATCGCTCATACCATGGATGGAGAACATAATTCCCCGTGGATTTTCAACTTGTGTGCGATCATCCATCATTACCTGTGAAGATCTCGTTTACCCTTTTGTTTTCTTTTTTACAAAATATCAGACGTACTCTAGGTGATTTAAACCATACCGAATGATGATAAGCTGTGCTGATAGGTTTCTGTGCTTTTGCTTCCAAACTGTATTGAGGAAAGCTTTGATCAACGTGAATGGAGATTGTGATGATCTTTCTGATGATTATACGTACACTTCTATGCAACTTGTCTTCTGTTCCAAAACGCCTCTGTTTGCCACTCTGCCCACCCATAGTACCTCCTCTAGTAGCGTGACCGATACTTTTGATGGTTCATCTGCAAATAGTGCCGTGCAGTTTTCAATCTGCTAGCTCATGTTTCAAGCCACACCAGCCTCTGAATCTCGACTCTTTTAAAGATCGCACTCTCATGCAGGTTGGTCAACATGACATGTTTGGACCTCACAGAGGACTTATTCTCGATTAATTAATCAACGGCTGGCCAACAGCCGAGTTTGGCTCTGACAGTGGACTCACTTTCGATTGATGTCTGTTGCGTGAGTGAAACACGAATTCAGGATTCGAGTAGAGTAATTCAACTAACTGCGCCAAACGTCTCGTGGAGATATTTTCTTCGCACTTCAGAAGACGAAGCAGCTCAAGCTGTGGGTCAACGAGGTGTAGGAATAGTCTTGAGTGAGAAGGCTGAAGCAGCCCGTTTAGACTGGATCCCAGTCAACAGTCGTTTGTGTGCCATGAGACTGCAGGGATCAGTCGGCGTCCGGAAGGATGGTAGTGTTAAACGCAGTTTATTTGTTATCTCGTCATACGCTCCCACAGACTGCAGCACTGACATGGAGAAAAACGAGTTTTACGATAACCTCGTCACTGCTGTTCGGAAGAGCAAAGGCTCTGACATTGTAGTGGTAGCAGGTGATTGTAATGCACAAGTTGGAAACTTAGTGCATTTGAGACCTATTTAGATGTGCAATGTGCCTTGCCTGCCCCGCGAACAGATAACGGGGAAAGACTTCTCCAATTCTGTGCAGACAACGATTTATTTCTATTTGGTAGGAATTTCCGACACAGTTCGCGTCGCAGTGCAACATGGCGTTCTTACTCAACGGTTACTTTGAGTCAGATTGACCATATCGCAGTTAGCTACCGTTGGCGCGGTTCTGTCCAGAACTGTAGATCATACTGAACCACGTACGTCGAATCGGACCATGCGTTAGTTTTAATGCAATTTTCGCTGCAGCTGAATGGCCATCGACGCAGGCCACAAACCCGATTGGCTGTCGGACGTCTGTCTGAATCGGCTGTTCGCAACAGCTGCGAACAGAGACTATCCGAGGGACTAAGAACTTTGACGAGCAGCAATGTACACGATCAATGGGATCAAATTAAGCAGGCTATGCATTTGGCAGCAGATTTTGCTTGTGGTCCTAGATCTGTCGTTCATCAAAGTCACTGGATCTCGCCAGGGTCGCTGGGTCTAATGGAGCAAAAACGCGAGCTGCCTAACTGCAAGGAAGTGAATAAGATGCGTCGGCAGTTGCAGCGTCAGTTGACCATAAGCCTTAAGAATGACCGTGAAAACTGGTGGGTTAATGTAGCAGAAGAGATGGAGGAAGCGGCTGCTTTAGGAAACAATCAAAGACTGTTCGCTAATTAGAAGCATCACTGCAGTCCGCGTGACATCTGGTTATTGATCAAATGTCTAGGATACACAGGAGCTTTGAGATCTGATAGGTGAAGACCCTGAGGTAAAAAGCAACCATCCAGAACATTTCGACAATATAATGTTTGGGATGGCTTTTAAAAACTCAGGCAAGCTAATGCGGGTGTGAAGATCTTCGTTGCCGAATGTGCCTTGACTAAGGGCAAATTCAGCAAAACTATTAAAGAACGTAATCCAGTTGGTAGATCTCGGGTGTACGTCGAAAGCAGAGAGCGAGGAAGATCGGCTTCCTTTAGAACTTCTGAGGTGCTGGCCAATGGTTTCGAGGATTCCCGGTTCCTTCGCCAACATTTGTTAGCGAAGTAAACAGGTAATCAAGCTAGTAATGCCATCGGATAGCAAAAATATGATTCGAGATAGGGACTTGGATCAGAGCTGAGTGCAAATGAAAAGCCTAAGTAGCCACAACCTACGCGTTTATTCCATGCATCTAAAATGAACTTATGCTGCAAACAGGGAAGGTGATAATGTCGGTTTCATAAGTTTACTTGGATGGGTTCGTTGGCAGGACATATAAAGACTGTGAGCACCCAAATACAGCAATTTCGTACCAGTTGGAGCCTCGAGGATGGCGAAGCTATGAGATGAGGGTGGTTGGATGCTGCGGTATTCGCGAATTTTATGTACTGGACTCATAAACGGATGAAGCTCAGTCATAAGACATACTCCAAGAGGGGCGCATGTGGGAAGCATTCAAGATTTAGTTTGTAGACCTTGATTTTGATATCAGTGGTTGTAAGTAGTTTGAAATAACGAGACGAAGAATTGTCAAAATCTTTGTAGTCTCGTTTATAAAGGAAGGTTGTAAAAGGGATATGTCTGGAGCTGGAGTTTTGGTGGGGATGATTGACCCCGTGCATACCAGAAGAACGAGATCAAATCACTAAAGGAGATTGCCAAAAGAAGATTCTGAAGAATAAATTAAAGTAATCTCGGCCGTGGGCCAGCGACTGGAGATTGAAGTTTAGGTGAGGGTCGTTGCTTAACCGAACGGCCTTTCGCTGAACCTAATCAAAAGGTGAAAAAGCGATAGTCAGGGCTGCGCCCTATATGTGATATGAGTATTCAGTTGTCTGGTGTGATATAGCATTGCACTAAAGCAGAAGGTAGGTGTGCACAAAATGCGCCTTTCGGCGAATGTGACTTAAGCTGTACGGAAAGTAAAAAAGCTAATGTTGAGAGAAATGCAGATCCATCAAGAGAAAGATTTATGAATAAGCAGATGAATGTAATTAGCAGTTTGTCAAACGGGAGTTGGGTCGAGATAACTGAAAAAGTGAGGGGAATGTTTAGATGCAGCTGAAGGAAGAGAAGTCGTGAAACATCAGACCGAAGTTGTTTGGTATATTCCCAAATAAAGGTTCGTCGTAGGTCGGAAGTAAGTGATGTACTGAGAACTGTACAATCGTGATTGATATTGGTGGTTGTGCTTGATGGGTAACATGAGAAAGCGAGCAATAATGGGTATTATTTTCGGGTTGTAGGTTTCCGTTAGAAAACGGACAAAAGCCAGAAAAAAATGCATGAGGCTTTAGGGATTACCGACGTGCACGTTGAATGGCGGGGAAGGGAGAATTCTATCGAATCATAGAAAAATAGTTTGCTTTCTTAGAAAATAGGACATTCAGGATATGAGAGTGCGGTAGAACCCGAACGAAAATTATTTCATGCTCGGCTGAAAGCTTTCAAGATGTCCCGCAAGACCAAGTGAGTTTCACTGAGATGATCACATGCAGCCGACCAGGAGTGTAAAATGACATCTAGTGGATCATCGAGGGACGCATGCTTCCAGTGACTCAATAAACCTCGTTTGGTCGGGTATATTTTTTAAAAACTCAAAATCACAAGTAAGGGTTGCTGGTTTAGATATTGAGGTGGTAGGGGTTCCCATTTTTCAGAATAGAAAGGTAGTAGAAGCCTTCCATGAAGAAAGGAAAAAGTTCTCGATTGATAGTTGGAATCTAAAGGCGGCCTTTTATGAAATCTAAATCTGGAACAAAAACTGTAACGATGTGTGGAAGAATCCGGATGAAGTAAATTGGCGAAATTATTTGGCAGTTGTAACAGAAAGAATGCCGCGGTTAGGAAACTGAGCAGAACCGAGAAACGAGAGAGGTGGAGGCAAACATGGAACCGAAAGCCCTGAAATTCTAACGACGGATTCGTACAACTTGGGACACGAAAGCTTAAGAGCAGAAATTACGGACAACCACATTTGAAACGAGAGTGGGCCACAAATTGTTGGCTCTATGCGCAGATATCAGGTTTTGGGAGGAAAGCGGAGCTGAACTAAGTGCGTCAGAAATCGAGCATGACATCCTTAGCGGGGGCAAAGTTTGCGCTTTTGTCATAAATAAGTCGATAGAAGAGGAAAAAACAGGTGCATGCGGTCACTGTTACGATTCAAACCACGATTGTCAGTGAAAGCAATGGGAGTTTGGTGTACGTTCCGTACGTGCACCCAGATGGGTCAAAACGGTTTTCATTTGATTTGTAAGATTCGTGAGAATGCCTGAAAGCAACACTAAATCTTGGCCTGTAAAACTGCATTACGCCTCAGTCGATCGAACGTGGCAATGAGCCAGGAGACAGAAAAGCTCTCTATCACACAGGTATTTCTCAGGTCATTTGAATCATGTGGCGGATTGCTTCAGTTTGTGTTCGGCTGCTTTGTCTGTGCTGTCCATGATGCTATGCTTCCGAAGTTTGTTGCGATTACCTGTGACGCCTGCAATGGCCACTTGCAGATGCACTTAGATTTGATCCCTTACGCGCCCCCTCTCGGTGGAGTAATCACACTGATCTCATCTTTTTATCTTTTACTTCTTTTATTAATGAAATGATAATGTACATCAATTTTCAGGAAGGGGGCCGCGGCCAACAGAGGGCTGCCAAGTTGGGAAGTTGATCAACGGTGGTGGGGATTCAAATCCGCGGCCTTCACGTCCAAACGCCAGAACGTTATCCGCTTGGCCACCGCCGGCTGAACTCAGAAGTTCGCATTACCTCCGATGAGATGAAAAATAAAAGTCATAGCTAATCCTTCGTAATATCACAGAGCCATTTAATTTATGGGAAATGAAAGATTTGAGAAACAATGCGTGGTTTCAGACGCTTGTTGAATGGGGTCAACATCAAACCGAGTGCAAACAAATGACTTCAAATCAGCAAATATTTCTGCATTCGTATCGCTCCATCTTCAAAGGTCACTTCCTATTTCTGCGTAATATGGCTTCCTGTGCCATTCACTAGTGTTCTCCTGTTCAGGATCTCTTTCCTGCTACATAGATTATCACCTTGGTATTTTGTAATCAGTCTATGGCTGTTTCTCATTCTCTTGTTTTCTTTTGAGTAGGTGGTTCTATGAGGTAGCAACCGCAACCCGAACACGTTGATGCAGGGTTAATAGTTGCAAATACTGAAATTGATCCTTTTCAATATATCGTGGACTCACCACTCAGTCCCGTCCGCTAACCGATACCGGTAGTGGGGAACAGAATACACAAATGCAGGTGATATGTAAGCATGTGCAAAAAAGAGTAAGATGTGGAATTATGTACCTTGGCCCTAACCCCCTAAATATAAGGACAGTTTTTAGTTGTAGCCTAGGAGCACTAACAAGAAAGCGATCTTAAAAAACAACACTCGTATAGCATGGACGATAATACTGTTGATGTATAAACGCAATATCTAGTTTATGACTATTTAGCGTGCTAACACGATCGCTGTTCCGAATTGGTTAAAACCAGCTGGGCCCCGTGTATGAAAGGCAATACTTAGATCTAATAGAGACTAACCAATGAAATGAATGCAACAGCATAAATAATTGCAATTATCTATCCCATCCAGGTCAGAGCATACTAGAATAAATGTCAACCTCGGGTGTGGGGCAGCTGTGTACGCATTCGAAAAAAATACTGGCGCGTAATTGCGAGTAAGATGGAAAACTGGAGCCAATGAGAGCGACTCTTATGACGCCTATCGACCAATAGTATCTCCATCGGGCTAAAACCTTTCATTAAAACTATATTGAGTGAATCTTTTGGTACACTCAACCTTAAGCTAATCGAGTCCTGTGACAGTATTTTAAATTCATGGATAATTGCTGACTTTCATCACTGCCAGTGGCAGTAGGCCATTGTACTCAGTGGTCGACTGATAAATTGACCGAACTGTTCAACCCATTTACTTATTCTATCATCCATATCAGGAGTGTACCAAAAGATAGATACACCACCTACCCGCCTCCTCTATTCCATAAGAAAATAACTCCTGGAGTAAAGCAGCGGTTTGCAGAACACAAGAGCGTTGATACTCTTCGAAGAAAGACGCAAACAGTTCTCCTGGTTATAGCGGCCTTACAGCTTTTCACAAAATATACTTTACAATACGCTGAACATGAATGACAATGAAGCGGCATACTCCATAGCTGCCAGGGTCCAATGTGGAGAGGCTAATGGCAACCATCACCCTAGAAACTGGATATAAATAAAACGGAATAAAGTCCCAAAGGTTCAACTGTGACAATGAATCTAGCAAAAGTGGGTCGCCCCTTTCTACTCAAGTGATCCGAGGATCTGATATTTGGACCTTGCACTTGCAGTGACGGACGCTTAGTTCACACGACCACTTCTCTTGACTTCCGTTCCTGAAGCACCAGGATCTACTTGCATTGCTTCGCGTCATCATGAAAAGGAGGACCACTGCATCCGCGAGCCGACTGAATCGCTACCAAGTGTTCGGCAAGAGCAGCAAAGACTGGATCAGTGAGCCGTCGAAGTACCTGATAACATCGCCCAGCTTCGGTTCCTGTGTACCGGTATTCCCAATCAGTCGGTAAGCCGTAACTATTACCGATAAATGCAGTCTCATCTATTTCCACCCGAGGAACGGATCTGCGAACGTTAAAGATATGGTCGCGTGAGGGTCTGCGGACCATGCACAACGGGCACTAAATAGACTGTCGAGATCGGTTGCTCGGTTTGGCATGTGTTTTGCACCTCCAAAGTGCAAAGTGCAAAATGCAAAGTACTGTTACAGGACTGGACGACAACAGCGCCGAACTCGATACTGGATGGAAAGGAGCTGACGATTGTGGACCGTTTCACCTACCTTGGTAGCTGCTTGTCCAACGATGGTTGCTCGGGAGTGGAGGTAAGTATGCGTATATCCAAAGCTTGTGCAGCTTACGCTGTATTCAAGCACTTGTGGCGTCGGCCTGATGTTTCACTGAAGTTGAAAGATCGTGTGTATTGTGCTGCAGTGCGTTCAGTTCTGTTGTACGGTTGCGCGACGTGGAGTATGCGTGTGGGCGATGTTCGTCGGTTGGAGGTTTTCGACAACCGATGTTTACGTAGTATGGCTAGGATTGGATCGAGTGACCGAGTGAGTGATATTGAGGTTAGGAATCTGGTATTGGGTGCCACTTCTGAGAATAGCTTGTTTCAGCGTATGAAACTTGGTAGACTACGCTGGTTGGGTCACGTGTTGCGTATGACGAACACTCGTCAACCATACCGTGCCTTATTTCGTGTTCCTCCTAAGGAAGGAAGAAGCCATGTGGATGAGAAAATGTACAGCGAAGTTAGGTAAAGTAGGTGTCTCATACCTTCGTGGTTGGGGTCCAAAAGACTCATCGACTTGATGGCTTGAGAAACTGAAGGATATGGCAGTGAACCGTGAACAGTGGCGATCGTGTTGTCATTTTCTATCGAATCAGAATGATTGAAAACACGTGCGTTTGTACAGTTAGACTGTGTTCTGTGTGTTGGCTGCAGCAGCGTCTTATCTTTTCCCGCCTGTGTAAGTCCACTCCCTGTTCCCATTGGATATTCACTCTTTTTATATAAACGGGGAAAGGCAGTGGTCAGTGAGGCTTGCCTTGCTGCTTAACGCTGAACGATGATGATCAAGTTCAAGATTTTCATTGACCCTGAGGTTTACGCAGCCCGGATTTCTGCGCGACAGATGCCGCTAAATGCAGGGCTCCTTCGATCATGTCCTAGTGTTCTCTCGGATTTCGAGCACTTTCTTGAGATGACAACCGCGTTAAAAGCTCTGACAAGAAGTGAAATCAGTGATTATCGTCTAGGATCAGTCAAACAGGATGTGATTTACAGGCTGATGTGACCACAGACTGGACGTAAACAAAAGCAAACACGGACCAAAGCACGTTTTGATTTCAGATTAACTGGCAATCCTTAAATGATCCACGCCAACGGTAACCGAGCTAATGGGCCAATGCGTAAAACAGTACGAAGTTGGAGTGCGTTACGCTACCCGTATCGCTTTCATGACAAAAATTGTTCATCAGAAGCAGCCCGTGTTCGGAACAAACTTAAATGAAATCAAAGCTATCTATGCGATGGCCGGACTTGAAAATCATCAACCGATGTACCGTTGTGACTGCCGTTCATGCCGAGTTGGGCGACAGCGTCGTCAACGACCGACAACACTTCGAGGCAATAGAGATGACTCCCGGTAGAGCTCGTCATTCGGCTCAAGTGAGCTACAACCAGACAATGTGGAGAGCGACGCTTCCGTCGACTGCAATCGGCATGTACACAACCGTCCAATCAAACTCAACAGAAACGACTGCCGAATGCGACCCAATCTGCCAAGGCAACTGCTGCTCGCATGCTCGGAGCGTTCCAAAGCCAGCATGACTAAGAGCGATCGAAACTGGACCGCCTAGCATGCGAAGATGGGATCCTGCATGTGCATTTCGGCAACACCGACTTTCATCTTAAGTTTCAACAGTTAACGTTTGGCCAGTATGTTGTTCTGCTTGATTGAGCAGACGGACAATGAAGGCAGCTAGAAAAAGTGAGCACGGAGTAAGGGTTGCAAACTATTTTTCCCCTCCCCATTTAAGCGACTAACAGGTAAGTCGATTGAGACCCGATTCGTTATGGCATTTCCCGTGGTCCATATATCGGATAAAATATTTGTACCCTGTAGAAAAATGCAGGCAATCGACACTTTGCGACCGCTTACATAGCAGAAGTTGGTCGCTCAGAAGACTGACAGGAGCCTGTCCCAAAACTCAGACGCACAAGGAAGTAGGGCGTTAACGCAATTCGGGAACTCTGAGCAGAAACGTACCTGCCAATGTCTTGCTCAATGAGCAGCGCAGCTCTGATTATTCAACACGAAGACCGATGCGGAGTGGAATTTATTGCGGTTGTACTATTAATGAGAAGTCGCGGACGAGTGTTGCCAGGACGTCCAGCTAACCAAAACCTCTGGTTTCAACAAGAACCTGCTCATTAGTCAGCGAAGTCTGGCTGAGTTGAAGTTCATCTGTTTAGATCAATCACTTTTCCGATCGAATTGCCAGTGCGAGTCAGCCCTAACCAAGAGACTGCTACGTCGGATATCTAGTCATTGATCCTCTAGGCAAGACTGAACCATCGGCTTGAGACGCCCGTCCTCTACAGCTCGTTGCCTCACAAAGGCGCGCAAACCGTATAGTGACAATATGTGACCCTCTCGTAACGGACCGCAATTGCTATCCAAAATAATTAGTGTGTATTTGATAAGATATTCATGTTCCCTGTTACATAAATCAAGATTGAAACTATTCCACCAAGGCACCGTTCACAAACTTGGGGACCACTGCATCACGTCAGGCATAGAATAAACAGACGCAGTTACCGTTGTAACACTCTCCTGCAAAAAGATCTGTTCTAGAATGATTTGAGCAATTCCGAAGGTGAGACTCGGCAATATCAGCAGGCATGCATAGAAAGACGTCAAAAATATCGAAGGACGGAAGTATTCGGCGACATTGGTTCGTTCATGACAACCGCCTCAGTTTGCTTCATCGTCGTTAGCCGCTATTTGAAATTGAATTCTAAGTACGAAATCATATCACGGCAAACTACGCCACGGGTAGGTGCTCACGGAATCCTTAAAATGAACCTCAACAAGGGACCAGTAAATGTAAGAAACTTTACCTTCTTTTCAGAAAACACCAACGCACACGTGCGAACGAGTGCCAGGCTTGGACGAAAAAACATTCACGATCGCCGACAACAGGAACGTATAAAACAGAACAAGTAGACAGTCAAATACAAATAGCAATGTGCGATGACGGAAAGGCGATGATGCGCATTGGCAATGGAGCAGTCCATGCAGTAAAAAGAAACCACCCGGGCAATTAATCACATAGAGAACATGAACAAAAATCCATACAGAATGCTGATCATGGCCATCATCACCCTCAGTATGTCGGAGTATCTACCGAAAAAATCGGACTAGGAGACAGGGTGCAAGTTGCCGCGAATAAACAAAAACTGTACATCCATCGGCGGCAATGGGACTGAGATAGTGTTAGAATTTGCTTGACGCGCATCCTCTAACACAAAAGGGGATAGTGACGCGAAAGACAAACAACATGAAAAACAGTGTTGATTAAATAAGAATTCGTTTGCCAAAATTGTTCTATTAATTGAACGAAATCAGTTAACTGAGTAGTATCAGCACCGGCATTCAAGGGGAAGAAAACTAATTTCCAGACCACTGAAGACCGTTCTGAGAGAGAATCCCGCGGCGGGAACGTTTCGAAGGCGAGGGAAGAGTTACTTGCGAACCTAGAAACCAAATAGAAACATTAAAATTTCATATGCGAACCAAACAAATGACACTTAAAGGTTTCGCGCAAATTCCGGTTACATACACCTTTGGCCAAAATTTGAGCAGCTATATTCGTATACGTACACAATGGACCAGTTACATCGCATGTCCATCGCTTTTAAATCGACTGGAATCATTTAAGCTAAACTTGACATACGGACCGACCCAATGGGCCTGAAATGGACTGAGTGAAACAAGTGCCAAACGGATACTTGCGTATTACATTTTGATAATCCCCACTTGTGGAGATGCTTCCGATGATCATTTATTTGTTAGTCAACGTGACATGCAACACGCTTAGTTCAGAGTGCATGAGTTGCGTATATCTGATACATTCTGACGTTGATTTTCACCATCGAATCTATGGAAAGCACAGCTACCTCAATCAATGGGTGGAATCACTGGGTGATTTTATCACGAACTTCCTAAAAGTGCTTCTTATGAGACCCCACAGTGGCTATACGTAAAATATAAGTAATTATTCCTCATCGTCATTGTTGAGCGTTGAACAGCAAGGCAAGCCCTACTGACCGCTGCCTACTTACACTTTTCTATAAAAAGATTGGATATCCAAGGGCAACAGGAGGTGCATCTACACAGGTGGGAGAAGTTAAGAATGCTGCAGTAGCCAACATATGAAACAGCCTAACCATAGGAACTTTCTTTTCCAATTATTCTGATTCGACAGAAGATGACAAGATGGTCGCCACTGTTGACGATTCAGCGCATATCCTTCAATGTCTCCAGCCAGCTAGTTTACGAGTCTTTTCGACCGCAATCACGTAGAAGTGGGACACCTACTTTACCTAATTTCGCTGTACATTTCCTACTCCCACGTTGTCGCGTCATCCGCTGAGCTCCGCATCGCTTCTTCCATTCCTTCAGAAAAACCCAAAATAGGGCACGATATGGTAGATGAGTGTTCGCCATACGCAACACGTAACTATAACAGCTGACTGATACAAAAGCATTATCTTCAGAGCAATAACGACTTGCAACTAGCATATCAAGCACTCGAGTGCTTCTGAAAGGAAAAAATAAGCTTTTTTTTAAAAGCACAGAAAAGAACAAGAATGCCCCCCAAAAAAAAATCTGTACAATTTGAGTGCATTTATTAGATAAACTAAATGGTCAGTAGTTAGACTGACAGCTTGTAGCGAGGTTGCTTAAATTGCGGATGGTGTTAAGGGTAGAAAATTTGCGATTCCGACCATCCTGTAAACGTTGACTGAGTTGTCACAATCCAAATGTGAATCTGCAACTGCTGATCTCGGCTGAATAAGCTAAATCAGTAACTGCGTTGATCATTTTCAACCATAAGTTGTACTCTCAAACCTTCGCATCTTAAATCTGGTCATTTAGGGAATGAATCCAACCGACTAATTCAACCATAAATGTAAGATTTGATGGGAACATGATCGCTCTAATATTATTCTTAATGTGATTATACAAGATATAGAGTATCATTAATACTGTTCCGCACCTCTTAAATTTCATTTTACACCACCACCCGTCTTGCGGAACCGCAGCTTCGAAGAAATTTATCAGTGGGCTTGGATCCCAATCACTAGCGATGGCCACGCAGACAGGAAAAATTACAAACTTAAAGATAGCAGCAGCATGCGCTGAACGCTGCAAACTCTATGAATCAGGAATGTAAAATGGCTCGACTAAAAATGGTCCAGAATGTGTGGCGACTGCTTAGATATAGCATAATACACTCCGTAGACGATTGTATAATTCATCGGGGGATGCACATGATGAGACTGTGGAACCTTCGAATCATTGAAACCATTAAACAGATTCGACTCAGCTCTAAAAGCAACAGACTCGGAGTTATTAAAAGTATTTATCCATGCAGAATGGCAACATATCGACTGCGTGCTCACATAAGCTCACCTGAGCGTAACTTTGGGAAATCCATCAAGTCACAAATATCCACAACGGCCTGTTTGCTCCCGCATCCTTTGTTGCCACAAATCAGGTGCGCGGAGCTGCGCTTCGCACCCGCATGTGCAAGTTCGTTCATATCATTTGTGAGACCACTATGTAGCACATCTGGAGTCGGGCCGCTGGGACGATTCGAACTGCAGGAGCGTAGGAAAAGAATTCATTATAAATTTTTACCGCATGCGTCAATTTCTGAATAACATTTATTCTTAACATGGACACAGCGACGTCGTGCGCGACCGAAAAAAACGATAAAAGCCGGCAGACCAATCGATCAGTCGCTTTCTCAATACGGAGGGACCAAAGCGGATAAAACGATGATTACTTGTCATATGTGAAAGCAACTCGACGAAATCATAGTTTGTGATGCATGACAGGGCAGCACAAATCACCCCTATTTGAAATTTATATCACATTGAAGAAAATTACGACAATTGTCATCCAAAATCCACCACCAAAGTCAAGAGCATTCCACAGATGTCGGCAAAGATCTGTAGTCGTCAGTAACTGAAGGCTGCTAACCATTGTTCAGCGTCAAACAGCAAAACAAGCGTCAATGACCGCTGCCTTTCCCCAGAGTTACACGTTCATATAAAAAGAGTGAATATCCAACGGGAACAGGAATTGGAACTAATCAGGCGGGAAGCGATAAAATGCCGCGGCAGCCAACACACGAAACAGTCTAACTGTACAAACGCACGTGTTTTCAATCATTCTGATTCGATAGAAAATGACAACACGATCGCCACTGTTCACGGTTCACTGCCATATCCTTCAGTGTCTCCGGACAGCTAGTTCACGAGTCTTTCAGACCCCAACCAAGGCGTGAGACATCTACTGTACATTTTGCTCATTCCACGTTGCCACGTCATCTGTTGGCCTCTACATGGCTTCAACCTATCATTGGAAGGAACATAAAGTATGGCGCAGTATGGCAGACGAATGCTTGCCATCTGCAACACACGGCCCAACCAGATGAGTCTACTAACTTTCATACGGTTAAATAAAGTATTGCAACAATCGGCACCTAGCATCACATTCCTGACCTCTACGTTGCTCACCCGGTCACTCCATCCAATCCTAGCCATACTACGTAGACATCGGTTGTCGAAAACCTTCAACCGACGAACAACTCCCACAGGCACATTCCATGTCTCGCGACCATTCAACGGAACTGGTCGCACTGCAGCACAATACACACGATCTTTCAACTTCAGTGAAACATCAGGCCGACGCCACAAGTGCTTGAATACAGCGTAAGCTGCCCGAGCCTTAAATATACGCATACTTACCTCCGATCCCTAGCTACCATCGTCAGACACGCATGGGTGAGCTCTGCATTCCAATTACACACGACCTCACTAACCGAGGTTCGCTGACCATCGGTGTAGCACAAAAGCTCAAACAGTCTTCGACTGTTTCCTGAAGCGGCTTCTAATTCCATCTCTTTGGCTACCTTAACCCACCACTTTTCGCGCCCTTCTTAAGACATCGTTAACTGACGCTGCAGCTATCGACGCACGTTATTCCCATCTTTGAAGTATGGGCGCCATTCATACTCCTTACGACCCAGTGACCCTTGCGAGATCCAGTGTCTTTGCTGCTGGTTGCACAGCCTGCTTAGTTTGATCCCAATGCTCGTCGTAGTTCTTAGTTCCTCGGACAGTTTCTGTTCGTAGCTGTTGCGAACAGTTGAATCAGACAAACGTTCCACAGCCAATCGAGTTTGTGGCCTACGTCGATGGCCGTTGAGCTGCAACAAAAACCACAGTAGAACAGTCCGATACGATTTACAGTTCCGGACAGAACTGCGCCAACGGTAGCTAACTGCAAACTGACCCATACCACCTGTCAAGTTACAGCACCATGTCGCAGTGCGACGCGAACTGTGTCGGAAATCCGAACTAGACAGGACTAAGTTACTATTCACACAGATTTGAAGACGTCATTCCTCGTTGTCCGTTCGCTGAGCAGGCAAGAAGCATTGATTACCTAAACAGGACTCCGATGCACTCAGTTTTCCAACTTCTGCATCACTTGCCAACACTAAGGCGTCAGAGCCTTTTCTCTTCCGAAAAACGATGACGAGGTCATCATAAAATTCGTCTTTCTGTATGTTAATACTGCAGTCTGTTGCAGCGTATGACGAGATAACAAATAAACTGCGTTTAACACTACCATCCTTCCGGACGCCGACTGATCCCTGCAGTCTCATGGCACACAAACGACTGTTGACTGGGATCCAGTCTAAACGGGCTGCTTCAGCCTTCTCACTCAAGACTATTCCTACACCTCGTTGACCCACAGCTTGAGCTGCTTCGTCTTCTGAAGTGCGAAGAAAATATCTCCACGAGACGTTTGGCGCAGTTAGTTGAATTACTCTACTCGAATTCTGAATTCGTGTTTCACTCACGCAACAGACATCAATCGAAAGTGAGTCCACTGTCAGAGCCAAACACGCCTGTTGGCCAGACTGTAATAAAGTGCGCACATTGAAGGAACCCAGATGCAGAGGCTGACGAGGCTTGAGAAAATGTGAGCTAACAGAACGAAAACCACCTACTACACTACTTAACAATAAACCGTTACGAGCATTGGGCGTTTTATCAATGGAGATACTATGGGTAGGCAGAAGGGACAAACAGATTGGGTTGGAGACAGAACAGACGGGTTGAATAAAAGAGACGGAACTCTGAGCAGTAGCATACTTATTACTACCCACCACACTACCTGCGCTCAGTGCAATGGGCAGCGCGGTCCTGATTATCCTGCGCTACGACCGATGCAGTATGGAATTATTTGTAGGCGTGTAACTCATGGGGAATAATGGACGGGTACTGCTAGGGAGTCCAGCCGCTAAGCAGAAGAACGATTAGGGTTCTCAACCAAAGCCTTTGGTTCTGACAAGAACCTGACCGCAAGGCAGCGGTGTACAGCTGAGTGGAAGCCCATCTACTTCGATCAACTTGGAGGACCAGGAGACTACTTCGTCAGGCCTCTATCCATTGACTTTCCAGGCACGATTGGATCTTCGGCTTGAGATAAGCCATCGTGTATAGCTCGTTGGATCATGGAGGCACGCAAGCCGTCATACGACGTCAAGGTGTAGTCTTATTTTGACAGACTGACGGTTTCTGAAGCTAAGTGAGTCATTACGGACGAAGCCGGATGACTCAGTCGCCCTGAAACGCGTCCCACAATCATTCGAGTTTGCGTCCGAATTGGAGCATGTTTGATATGCACCAGTGATATCCAATAGGTTAGTTGGGACGGTAGTAAAGTGCCTTTTATGGTTTTTAATGCCCAATCCAGTGTAGTTAGTGTATAATACGTGATTTCTCAACCCAAATTACTTCGGACTTGATCCGACGCCAAAAGTTCATTTGAGACTGAAGAACAATAGCGACAGCTGTGTGAAAAAAGCATTGAAGTTACAACGTGATTTGAACGCTTTTGAAGACTGTCGCAGATGTTATGGATAACGGGCGTTGGGCTCTCAGTAACGACAAACGAGCGGTAATGTTATAGATCTCAAGGTAACTAGATCTTGGATGCTGATTGCTTCCTTTTACATTTATCTACCTGTTTTTTTCTTACTTAAATCGGAATCATGATCCACACTGACAACTGGTCGTCTTTATCACGCCAGCAATATCATTAGCACCCAAATTCTATTGATTACACAGTTATAGAGAAATCTAGCTATATAAGTTACCTATCTCACTGATACCACATCCTTGTCTACTATCGCTCCTGATCACCCTGCAATGTACTTCCGCGCACCATTCACTTTATTTTTTCACTAGGCTGTAAACGTTAAACTGATCGAATCATTTGCTATCGAGACGCTTCCTGTTGATTCGAAGATGAGACAGTGTTCGAAGTGACTGAGTAGTCTTTCTTCGAATCAAGTTTTGGTACTGGACACTGAGTTTGTAAACTAACTACGGATGGCGATTGACAACAGAGGAAATATGGTTACTGCATGCTCATTCCGTGGATTTAGTGATATGCTTTGTAGTCTCTAAGGCCTTTTATTCGGGACGATCAACGACGATGACTATGAGACTAAGTGGCATGGAAACACATGAGGCCTCGACGTAGGCGTACAAAGGGAACAAAATTTGACTAACCCTAATGTTTTATCTCTTTATTTCTGCACATTTATCCGTGTATCTCAGTTCCCGTTCTTTCTTATTTGTCATACATTTTATCTATCTATCTATCTATTTATCCATTCATGTCTTTCTATCTAGCGAGTTAGATACTGATGTTTTCCCCTGGAAACTTGGGTTTATCAGGATGGTATTGGTTTGTTCGCTGAGATGGACAATTTAACTGCAAACGTTTCAACATCAGTCGAGGTGATATCATCAGTGCCATGACCTTGTGACGAGCATCTGGTTTCTATCGTCCGCTTAATTAGGTCACCTAGTCTTTAATCGGTGCTGACTGGTGCTGACTGCTCTCGGTGAAATGATAAGATAAAGATGCTGGTTAGTTGCTCTGTTCAACTTTGTCTACTGCTGACATGTAGGCTGAATCAGCGTCCGTTTTTACTGGCTTGTGCTGATCGGTCCTTCGATGGGATCGTTAGGTATATTTGGTCTACGTGTCTCGATGTCTCCTTGCCGATCCCTCCGAGGAGTCGCAAGCTTCAAGAAATTCCGTCGGATCCCGTTTTACCCTGGACGACGATCCTCACGTTTTCGAATCTGAAACGGTGACCTTCCCGGGCTTCGCAAAATTAGTATGGATCGTGCCATTTTATTTCCATTCAGTGCCCATGGATCCACGTACCGAGTTTGTTTCCGGTTTGTCCTATTTGTACTGCTTTCCCAGTTTTTGCAGTCGATTTGGTAGACAACGTTAGTTCGAGTCCTGTTAGCTGTTAGCCCTTTGAGTTCGATAGAATCTTTGATAGGGTTCCTGTGCGCCAACTCAATTCCATGGGGCTTGAGTAATCATGTTGTTATTTCATAAATGTTTGGCGTACCGCAGGACGGTTCGTGTTTTGGTCTGTTCAGCGATCGTTTTCTTGTTGATGCTTCGCCTCATGAATTTTTGTGTATAACCGTTGCGCAGAAAAACTTGAAACAGGCGTTTTTCTTGTTGCTTTCCTTGCTCCATAGTGCTGCAGAGGGATTGTGGTCTTTTGAGAAGTGTCTTGACTTAACATCTTTAGTGGCAACCCGGGTGGTCGGTTTGAAAATGTAGGATCTGATCTGGGTACGTGTTCTTACGGTGTGTAGACGTTGCAAATAAGCATGTATTTGTCCATGTGACGAGCACGTCTAGAAACGGTATACTGCTGCTATGTTCTATCTCCAATTACAGAAATAGGAATTATAGAATTGTGTACCGACATCTCGGACGATTTCCGGCGCGTTTGCACGATCGTCGTTGTTTATGGTTCGCTGCGTTATATTCTTGTCTCCATTCAGCTAGTTGACGTGTCTTACGGATGCCAACAAAGAAATGAAAAACCGACTTTACCTTAGTTCGCTATACATTTTTTTGTTCTATTTTACTATGTAATCTGCTGACTTTCCAATCCGTGGGAGGTGAAATAGACCACGGTGTGGTAGACGAGTGTTAGCCACTCACGCCTAAGTCCCAATTTGTAATAAGCTATAAAAAAGCGATTTACAATGAAATGACTGACCTTATGTGGTTCCACGGTACTTAGTTTCACGATCATGGTCGCTGGTTCCCGCTCCCCGCGTATTTGGCCCTAGTAGTTATCCGTTTTGCTTCACTCACGCGTGAGACGTGTCATAAAGTGCAATGAAAAAACAAGTTCCAATATCACAAAAAGCACAAAACAATGGCTAGTTCGCACGATATTTAATGCGTAAAAAATCGAAAAATTTTCAAGTCAAAGTGCGGCCTCATCGTATGCTATAAGCGCAGATGAAAAATCACAATTACCAGCAAAACATACCTTCGGGTAAGTCTACGAGTTTCTCGTATGGGTGCAGCGGATAGTGTGTCGTCATCTTCGCACACTTTAGTTGCTCGCGT
Source organism: Fasciolopsis buskii (assembly GCA_008360955.1). Lineage (NCBI taxonomy): Eukaryota > Metazoa > Platyhelminthes > Trematoda > Plagiorchiida > Fasciolidae > Fasciolopsis > Fasciolopsis buskii. Next base: position 1,836 of record LUCM01000756.1, on the reverse strand, counting down.
TGCAGGGGATTTACCTCGGAACAATTTGGGATTTGCTTGAAGAGTGTCTTCTTCCTCTTCTGATTTAATCTGTCTAGTTTGAAAAGCCCAGTTTCCCGAACGTTTCATGGGGAGACAGGCATTATTTCCGGATACGGCCGACAGGTTGACGGTAGCAGTTGCTGTAAGCTTCACATCTTTGATATCTTCATTTTCGTGATCAGACGAAGCTGCACTGGCAAGGCTAAGGTCTGGCGTAGACAATCCACTTCCTGTGGACATGTAAGTGGAAGACAGGGAACGCCAACTGTCTTCGAAGCTAGAGAATGATATTAATGATGGAACAGTCAAATCATCTCGCACAGGACCGAGAATAAGATCAATTTGTTCGCATATAAACCATCATTCTGAAGAATTACATAAAGCAGTCCAAGTCACGATGATCGCAAACAAAACAACGTTTAGCAGGTAAAATAGTGCTCCTTTGAAGCTTACTGACAGAAATCGACGCGTTGGATGGACAAACTCGGGCGGGACAAAGAACTCACGAAGAATTTCTACCTCCTAACAGCAAACAACCTGAACGGATTTGATCGACTCTTAAAACACTAGTACCAGAGAGGCATAGAAGCAGTTTTCAAGAGGTTTTTATTACATTTTACACCGACCAAGAGACAAAGGTGATGCTAACGCAACTTATCTTGTGTAAAACTACACAGGGAATGGGAAGGAAGGCGTAACAGTAAACTGGTAAGAAAATGGATTATTTGTATTTATAGTAAACATTGTGATTTAAAAGTTTCCTTGAAAATTCGCACTGAGCACATGGAGAAAACATAAGCTGGCGAGCAAGCCCCTTTTCAGTGAATCGTACTCATGGCATTACATCACAATATATTTGAAAGAATTTTTCTTAGGATATTGGATTATTCAGATAAAAATGAGTGTTAAATGCGTAACCTTAATATTCTTAGCCGGCACGAATCTTACAGAGGTCACCTAATATTCGTGCTAATGACTTCAGTTTCAGTAACACCAACAATATTCCTGTTTTGGGCTCTAAGCAGGGAGAAGGGAAACGCCAGAAAAATGACCAAACCAAAGTTGATTTTATACTTCAGTGTCAAATCACAGCTTGTCGCCGCATCCCTTCTTTCAGCTAGTGCAGAAAAAAAACGAACAGTCGAACAATGGAGGAGAATACTTAAAATGTCTCCAAGCCATCCGAGGCACTGGAGAAAGATTACCTCGCAATTCGTGATGTGACCTCCTCCACAACGCCTCCGCCAAGCGTGATCAGACTCCCGAAGTACTAGAAACTAGTGACTATCTCGAACCGATCAGCACAAAAAGTGAGCGAAGGCACAGGCTACCTCATTCTCGAAGAAGTGCCTTGCACACACTGTAATGTGTTACTTCAGTTGCTCAGCAATCAAACGCCTGCTGAACTTTGTGCATCGTCGCTCATGAAGGCAATGTTATGGGCAACCTCAGTTCTGTTCAGCTCAGTTTGGACAACCATCAACCTTGCACCGACGTCCACTAGAAATAGTTGCTGCTTTACACCATCAGTTGCTCAAACAGAATAAGAACCGAGAATAATGAAAGAAAAATCGACTGCAAAACAGTAAGTTGAAGAAACAGAAAGGAAAGGACCCAAATGCAAGAACGTCACTGACTGCGGCACTGAGTCACTGTTATGGTCGATGACCATTCCAAGGTTTTTGGAGCCGTAGATTTCATTCCTGCTGTTAATTTTCTTAAAGAATCTATCCTTTTCTCAATATTTCGAAATCGACGTTATTTTAAATATTGCGCGGTTGAATATTTTTATATGTCCGCGAAAAGATTCATAAA
>LUCM01000754.1:0-41284 GCA_008360955.1 Fasciolopsis buskii | reverse complement strand
TATATGGGATTCAGACTGTTATTTTTCTGTTGATTTGATCCATACAGAAAAGGAACTGCAAATGAAGCAAGTCCAGCTACCGCCGTTTCAGAAGGAAATGGACGAACAGCACGCGCAAGAGATGGAGCAACTTGAATCGGACATTGTTCAGGTCAACGAACTATTCACCACTCTGGCCACGTATGTACATGATCAGGGGGCCATGGTTGACTCGATTGGACAAAATATTGAGGTAGCCTACGAAAAGGTGAGATTGACAGCTGTGTTGCCTTTTAAGTCTGTTGCATGATGAAACGAACGTTTTTTATTTTACTTAGTTCTGGCATAGTTTTATTCCTGTGGTTATTTACCTCTTAATGCTGTGTACAGTGGGCGGCATTACGGTAGAGAATCAGTAAATATTTTATTTCTAACATGCTTGGGCAAATCGTGAGTTTATATTCACCTTTCTACTATTCCGTTCCCCATTGTATACAGATGTTTGCATTTCAGCCTCTGCATGCCAGAGCAGTGGCATTGGAACAAGGAAACAAATTCTTGACTGCCTGCGTGCTTTCATGACCAAAGACCTACACAGAATAGGTTTTCCCTAGCCGAACATTAAATCATGTCTAGAAGGTCAACCGATGGTGAGGTCTGACGTAGAAGCCTCTTCATCCTCCAGGTTGGAAATCAGCTTGAGCTGGCAACGGAATCCGAAATAATAACTGGAACAATAAGTAACCGATGTTGAAGGGCTTTCGTTCATCCACTCCCTAATGTCTTGTGGATTAGGTCTTGCCAAAATAAATGGCTTCGGTCGAGAACTCAAATCGGTCTGCAGCTTAACGGATGGTTACCCTAGCGGTATTCATCTACTAAACCAAAAGGTTGCGAGAACAAATCGAATTTCATGTTGCATCAGCCGTGGCGCAGCATAATCAGGACCACGTTGCCGTTGTGCCGAGCGGAGTGATTAGTAGCAGGTATTCGCCTGCTCCGAATTCCCATGTTAGGTTAACAAATCACAACCTTGTGGATGAGACATTTGAGTCAAAGGATCCGGTTTGGGTTCCCAAACAGAAACCGATTCTGCAGTGTGGAAAGTCGCAAAGTACCGATTTCCCCCTTCCACCACCAAAAAAACCTATGAAGAGCTTCACCAACCCTGTTCTCCCGATATAGGGACCATGGAAGATGCCACAAAGAACTCGCACTCGATAGATTTATCAGACCATACCATTAGTAAGGCAGGAAACAATTTGGAAGCACTACTTTGGCTTATATGTTAAATTCACTTCGCTATTCTCAATGTTCGGGCAGTGAACCAGGTAAGGTAACAAGCTGCCGTAGCTAGAATTCTGGTAACTTTTAAAATCGATCTATGCTACATCTCCGAAACGCATATACAATATCCCACTTTTGTGATCACTATTCGTAGCCCAGATACAAACTCGGTCTGTGCGTCCCAGGTGATCCAGTTTCGTGTGCTCATGGTTATTGTATTATCAGGATCGCTGTGAACCCGAAACCCGAGCGTGCACTATCAGACTGGATCCTGGTCAACCATCATTTGTGTTCGGTTGGATGGTTCTATACGTGCCCATAGCACTCGACTGAAAGGCCCATTGTTGTTCGTCATGTTAGCTGATATTCCCCTCGACTGTCACTCTCCTCCGGTCAAAGACGAATTCTCAAAGGATTCGTCTTCATCACTCGGAATTTTCTATCGAATCAGTGATCGGAAAAATGCGTTTGTTCAGTTAGTCTGTTCTTTGTTGGCTGCTGCAGCGTTCTTATCTGTTCGCGCCTGTGTCGGTTCATTCCCAGTTCCCTTTGGATATTCACTCTTTTCATAGAAACTTATAACCCTGGAGGAAAGGCAGTAGTCAGTGGCGCTTGCCTTGCTTTTCAACGGCGAATGATGATGGTGATGATAATGATAATGATTCGGAAGTGTACATTCGGCGGATGTCGTAGTCGTTGCTGGAGAATGCAGAAAGATAAATCTGAGACCAGTTTTCTGTCTCAGTTGACCACAATGACAACGGTGATCGCCTGCGCCAGGGTTCTTCCGACTACCGACCGTTTCTGGCACACAAGCTTTCGTCATAAAAACGACATCGGCCCACTTGACGTTCCATTTTGCCTCATCATCATCATCATCGTTTAGTGGTAAACAGCAAGACAAGCCTCACTCCGGCTGGATGCCTCACTATCACTCGCCCATCAATCCCCATGAGTTGCACGCCTAAAAATAACCCCAGACTGCATCGGTCGTCGCGAAGGCTAATCAGCATTGTGTTGGCCATTGCATCGAGCGGGGTGGATAGTAATAAGTATGCTTCTACTTACGTTCCCCTCTCTTTTATTCAGCAGGTCTCATCATCACAATCGATCAGCGTTAAAGAGCTAGGCAAGCCTCACTGACCCGCTGCCTTTTTCCCAAGGTTACATATGTCTATAAAAAGAGTGATTATCCAAGTTGAACTTAGAGTGGACCTATACAGATGGGGAAAAATAAGATGCTGTTGTAGCCAACACACGGAGCACAGTCTAACTGTGCAGACACACTATTACAACGATTCTGATTCGATAGAAAATGATAACACTCGACACTGTTCTCCGTTCACTGCCATACCCGTCAGTGTCTCCAGCCAGCCAGCTGACGGGTCTTTCGGACCCCAACCACGAAGACGAAGACGTGAGACATCTACTTTACCTGAGTTCGCTGTGCATGTTTTCATTCCACATTGCCACGTCACCCGCCGACCTCCACATGGCTGCTTCCTCTCCGTGGGAGGAATGCAAAATAGGTAGACGAGTATTCGTCTGACCGTTTGATTGTGAATGGTATGGGAGCGAGAACGTGTGGCGCGTATGGTTTTGCTGGCAGAAATCGCGGATCAACGCGGAGGTAAACTGAAATCCATTGTCCGACACTATTTGATCGAGCAGTCCGTATTGGGCAAACGAGCGTCGCAAGGCATTTTTGTGCCGGAAGATGTGGCTGGGCTTACTGGAGTAATATCTGGCCTTTTTGAAAGAACATGAACAAGTATCAAGTGATGGGTGTCTTTAATATGCCCGGCAAATCGGAGGTGTAGCCTGGACCATAGTTATCTAGGGGTCGGACATAACGCAGTTGGCTGATCTGGGGCATTTTTGGCAGTTGCGGACGATATCCGTGATGTCCTCATCCTCATTTATATCATCGGGCAATGGCCTTTATTTTGTTTCCAGCCGTACGGAACTGTCTCAGGATCCTCGGTCACAATGTCCGGGGTAGGAGTATCCGATGCGTCATTAGAGAGGATTATGCAACAGAAAGTAAGTCACGTCATCGCCAGAGTTAGCTGGTTGCAGGGCCAAGAAGTCTGCGCGAGCTTAATTGCCCGCCATAGGGTAGGTAGACCGACGGACATCAGTTGTCGTGACAGGTGTTGCGCACACAGCTTAAGCAAATCCATCTGTGACAGTCTGCTCCGCGTAAACAGTGGCTATAATGTTGTCTTCATCCTTTAGTTGGTGGCTGTTTATGAGGCGGGAAAGTCCGTCCGCTTGGCCGAAGTCCGCGGTTTTACAAAACTCGATGTCAAAGTCGTACCCGAAGAGGATGGTTTCCCATCTCTGGAGGCGATTTGCGGCGTGTGTCAGGATGCCATTTTTGATCTAAAGATGGATAGTAGCTGCCTGTGGTTGGTCAGTAGGGTAAAGTGTCGGCTTTGGAAAAATTTGTGGAATTTCTCCACCACAAATACCGAAGCGAGTTTTTCTTTTTCAGTCTGACCGTACTTCCTGCTGAAGTCAACGTTCGTGTCGCGTGCGTAGGCTCCGTTACTAAACGTGTGAGAGATAACCGCTCCGATCCCACGATTGGAAGCATCGGCAGCTACAATTATCGGTTGGCTGGGGTTGTACTGTTTTAACAGCACACATGAAGCCAACATCCTCTTCAGTTCATCGAAGGTTGATTAACACTGATGTGACCATCGCCGGGTCTGCTTCTTTTGTAGCAGCTTGTTGAACGGACTGCGTACGCAATGGAGGTCCGGAAGGAAGACGCTGTATAAGCTCATTAACCCAAGAAATGCGCGGAGAAGAGAGGTCTTTTGGTGCAAGCATTTGCTGAATTGCCTTGACGTTCTCCGGGTCTAGATGACGGCCATCAGCATCGAAGATAGAGCCGAGGTACTTGATTTCCTTCATGGAAACTTGACACTTTTCCTTGCACAAGTGCAACCCAAAATCACTTATGCCTTGAAGGATTGTTTTCAAGCGGTCGTACAAGTTATCTGCCGAGTTTCCAGTCACTAAGTTTTCGTCGAGATATGCCGGCACTCCCGGTTGGCCTGACAGCATAGTATCCATCAGAAGTTGGAAGGTAGCCGGGGCAGTCTTCACTCCAAACGGTAACCGAGTGAATTGGTAAAGGCCACGATGGGTGTTAATTGTTCGCCACTTCCGCGATTCTAGGGCCACTTCTGTCTGGAAATATACCTCGGCTAAGGCTAATTTTGCGAAACAAGTACCATTATTGAGATTAATGAAGATATCTTCAGGGACCGGCAGCCGGTAGCAGTCACCATATACTGCAACGTTCGCTCCGGTGGCTAAGTCAACACAGAGGTGCATACTGCTGTTTGCTTTTCTCAACAACAATGGGCGCCTCTCACTCGGAAAATGGTACTCCAGACGCTTTAGCTCCTGATCCAAAAGGAGTAAGGCCGCATGCTGCACTGGACGTCTTGGGTGGAAACGGGGTGACTGCCTTTTGTGAATTCTAGGGTGGCCTGATACTTGGTTCAGCAACTGATGCCTTTCTCAAAAAGGGAGGAGAATTGTTTCAGCAATGTGTCTGTGTACCGTTGGGATGTCTGAACGCGTTTGCAAAATGTGTCGGTCGGCAGATTGCTGAGGCCTAGTTCCTCTAGCCGGTCGCCGCCGAGCAGGTTGATGTCGGATTTTGTTGCATAGCACAGCGTTGATATCCGTTTGTCGTTGTGCTTTACCGCACACTGGAGCTGTCCGACTAACTCCAAAGCACCCTCACAGCCACTTGTAACCATCATTGATGTGGATTTTACAGGCGGCTGACTAATGTCGTGGCAAATTGAGTTGGACATGACAGATATGTCTGAAGTCGGGCCCAGCTAAAGGCGGACTGGATGATTGCTTATGCTTACTGTGACAAACTTTCTGCGATCGGCGGCATTTAGACGACAGGCTGCAACAAGGCTAAGTAAGTGAACACTTACGCGGTCGTTACCTGAATTTGCCTTGCATGGCCTGAAACGAGCCGGCCGTGGGGACTTCTTGGCCTGGCAAATACCTTCCTTGTGGTCAACACGACGACGCCATCTGCAGGGATGGGTGAGAAACGGACCTGGGATCAATGCGGTCAAGGAAAAAGATTTCTAAAGACTGGTGTTTATCGGAGATTATATTGATTTACAACAAGGGTGGTAGGCCCTCATATGAGAACCACTGTTATGTTGCCGAGTTTGGTTTGTCTATGCACACAGTGAAGCACAAGACACAAATACTAGCGGCGCACGATAGCACAGGAGCACACAGCCTGTGGTCTAGTAGGACACAAACACACCCAGAGGTTAGAGACAAGAAGTTCGGGCTCAAGACTCAAGGCCCGTAGTCGCACAACAAATGGGACAGATCTGTTGCTCCCTTAAATTAGCAGCCACACGGAACTATAAGCGGCGCGAAATACGTACAGCTAGCCCAACCCACTAGCGGAAGAGAGAAGACGAACACAGAGTACTGCCGTGCGTTTATTGGTGACCCACCAACACAAGTCAGAATTCAAGTGAGCTCTATCGTTTATATGGTTTTGTTGGTTGGCCTTGGTCGATTTGTGGACTACCCAATCACAGAACGGGCTTTTATTAATCATTTCGCGGACATATAAAAATATTCAACCGCGCAATATTTAAAATAACGTCGATTTCGAAATATTGAGAAAAAGACAGGTTCTTTTGGAAAATTAATTGCAGAAATAAAATCTGCGACAATGGAAACCTTAGAATGGCCGTCGACCATTACAACCATCGAGGAATTAACATTGAATCCAAACTGCTTGCGGGCATTATCCTCGGTCGTTTATCCAGTCCTCAAGAGTACCAAGCCGTAATAGTTGTTGATTTGTCTTTGTTTCGGTTGTCACGAATGGCTATTCTCTACGCTGGTTTACCAATGAATGAACCTAGAATGATAGCCCAGAACATTTGCGTGTTAAACAAGGTGTGTCCCTGTGTTTCTCTGTATTTGCATTGTTTATGTGGTATTGCGAAGTGTAACAGTGGGTTTTGAATTTTCGTTCCTGCTATCCGTGTTGGTGATCTTGAGCCCAGCGGAGGTGTTGTGATCCTTCGGGTGCTTAGCCGTTAAAATTTTCAGTGCTATCCATATACCCGAAATCTCTGTACCATCGATCCGGTTGAGACATGTAGAATGGACGGTAATTGTCACTGCCTCGGGTTGAGGTGTTCAGTATGTCTGCGAAATCCACGCTGGAGGACTCTGGTGCTGTCGTAGTCAACGATATAGCCTTCGGATATAGCTGCAGAATCACGCTCTAATATTTTATGGTCGTAATTCTCTGTATTTCTCTTTCCTTCTGTGTTTTAAGATTCTGTTTCTAACTGGCTGCATGTTTACCCAATATATCGAACTTGGCAGTCTTCACAGCTAACCGTATAGATACAGTTCTTTTGATCCTGTAGACATTCCTGTTAAAGACAGCTTGAACGTATTGCACTCAGTACTAATCACTGACAGATTTGGAACACAGATGTTCACTTAGCCCAGCTGACATTATCACTGGTGTTTAACTAAAGCTTACTTCCACTTTCCTCATATTTAATCATCCACTGTACAGACAGACTGATGGTGCTGGTATAGGCTCTCCTGTATCACCCATTGTAGCAAACTTATTTTTGCATTAGATTGAGTCTAAAGGGTTGTTCATGTCCCTCAATCTAACACAAATGTATGTTAGATTTGTTGATGATACATTTTGCAATCATTAAATCTGAACATAGAGATGAACTCCTACACTACGCCAGCGATCAGTGCAACGTAGTTGAGTTTGTAATTTAGACAGAAAACACTGAGCGAGCTACCAGTTTCCCTGACTCGCGACTGATATTGAACGGCTCAAACAGACCCGCAATTGGAATTCACAGGAGACTCATACAGTGGTAGATGAATCAACTTCAATTCAGTCCATCCCCAATGCGTAAAGCGGGCACTGATCTCATCACTAGCCAGCAGAGTGGACAGCCTGTGCAACGATGTCACAGACAACTGGGAACTGCAGCACTTGCACGCAGTCTTAGCTTTTATCCACCAGAACTAATCAAACATGTACTGAAAGACAAACTGCCCGCACACAACAAGAATGACACAAACTGCTTAGTCTCTGTTCGTATCCCATACAGATCGGGCACATCAGAGGCAATCAGAAAGGTACTTGGCTCCTACGGAGTCTGTGTTTTCTCTGTCGTATAGATAACACATTACAGCATTATCTTACAAAAACCAAAGACCCGCAATTCCTACAGGAGCAGTAAAATTATCCTTTTACATCTTTTATCTTTTTTACCTTATTCATAAGACGAAAGTGCACATTTTTTCAGAAGGGGGTCGCAGCCAGCAGAGGGCTGCCAAGTGTGAAAGTTGACCAGCGACAGGAGGATTCGAACCTGCGACCCTCATATCCGAACGTCACGACCTTATCTGTTGACCACCGCCGGTGCTGTAAAGACTGTCAGGCTCGATATATGGGGTAAACATGCAGCCAGTTAGAAACAGAATCTTAAAACACAGAAGGAAAGAGAAATACAGAGAATTACGACCATAAAATATTAGAGCGTGATTCTGCAGCTATATCCGAAGGCCATATCGTTGACTACGACAGCACCAGAGTCCTCCAGCGTGGATTTCGCAGACATACTGAACACCTCAACCCGAGGCAGTGACAATTACCGCCCGTCCATCCTTAAGACGAAAAATGTTATCCTTGTCGTCCCTTTGTTTCTCTTCTGCTTTCATCCGCCCCCATTCCCCCATAGGTGGAAGCTGGAACTCGGCAATTAGACAGTGCGGTTAAGCAGTGCCGATCTGCGCGACGGAAGAAGTGTATCTGCCTGGTGATCGTCTTTGCTGTCCTTGTCGTGATTGCCATTATCTTGGGAGTAACACTGCACAAATGATGAAATATTTCGTTTTTTCTCACACTCGGTGCATCAGCAAATCCAACGGCAATCCATCCCTGTCTTAGTCCACGGTTGACAAAATATCAGATTAAGGTATTGATTTTTCAGTTGAAATGTCCCTGTTTGCATCTGCTCTGTCTCGTGCACACTGGTACCTACGTCCGGGTGCATCCGAACCGTTATACTGTGATTAACTACTCCTTGCCTTCGACCTTTGTCTCGCGCTCACCGACTCGCATTCTTTTGGGTGATAATTTTTGCTGTTGTTTTCTCTTCCATGTTAAAAGTCGCCCTCCCGTACTCTGTGGTCGATGTCGTGGGCAAACGCTCTCCGTCCCCCCCCCGCCCGCAAGTTCCACGAAACATCAAATGCCCTCGTACGGATTAACAGAAATCTGAGTTTATTCTTTTATTCGCACGATGTCAGTGCTTCATTCTTTTCGGAGTGGGTTTGGATGCATTCATGTGTAAGACTGTTTGTCTCTTCTCTGTCTCCTCCGTTATTACGCGAATTCATTCCTACCACCATTGACTCATCCGTATCATTTTCATCAAACCGTTGTACCCAGGCGCACAATCAAGACAGATTGGCGGCACGATTATTGACTTCGTGATCTTTCGTCTTCTGTTTCCTCCGACTTCCTGGTAGAGGAAGTTTACTTCAACTTTGCGGAGTTATTTCTTGTCATAATTTTTTATACATCAGACATTAATTATATGAAATCATTTTCTGATTGCCCATTTACTTGGTTTTGTTACATGCTCGGTTTATTCAAATGGCAAAGACAGCTTGGTGCATGTGCTGAAGTTCTGTGGTCTGCAGACTCCCGTGATCCCCGAAAAAATTGGTTGACTGACTGCACAAATTAATGTACGATATGGTCGGGATTTGTTTTACTTAAAGGGTAACGTTTTCATCCGCCGGCAACGCGCTACGATTTGACTTCATATTAGAGGTTACCTCGAGGTTTCTCTACTTCTAAAAAACTAAATCGACTACACTTACACGGGAACTTTCGAGAAGCGTGCAATTGGCTAAACTTACAGGGACACTCAATGAGTTTTCCTCATATGGATTCCCTTGATTGCTGTACACGGAGAAGTGCTGTTCTGGTATGCATGCTTAAAACTGAAGAGAGATCCGGGAAAAGGAGAGAGGATGGTGAATTGAGGTGAATAAGTCAAGAGTGGTAAAACGGTGATACCGACCCAACACTGGACCAGAAAACTAAGTGTCACTGGATTAGTTGTTCTCACTTTGGTATGCAGGGAGCTTTACTACTTGAAAGAACTGTTTCTGGACGCATAGCGAAGAATGGCATGCTTGAATGCTCGTAGCTTTCGCAATTGGGAGGATCCGAAATTTGAGCATCCGTGGAACCGACGGAACGCTTGGGTCACATTCACTTAATGGTTTGACTCAATACATTGTGAGCAAACAATGGTAATTGCTTCGATTGCCTGTGTACAGCCGAGCCGGATGTTGCTGGCGGACTCTTTCGGGCAGGTGTCTACCTATACTGCCCGCATGCAGTTCCACAAGCTTAGGTAGGAGAGTATATATAAAAGGATGAGGAATTTGACATTTTATCCTTCAGTCGTTTGCAAAAGTCCAGTTTAAGTATGGTGACCGTGCAAATTCTCCGGATTCTGTTATCAAACAATCAGCTACTTAGAAACCGGATGTATATTTACTGACGATTCTTTTGGCCTTCCTTTGCATTGGCGATTGGAAGGATCTGTCGATTCGATGATCTAAAGGTGAACACAAGAAGTCTATCTTATTGTTTGTTTCGATGGGCGGCATTGAACGTATGTACTGTCAAATTTTTGTTGACATTTGTATCTGACAGTAGCATCGACCTAGCATCTGTAAAAGTCCAGTTGCCTGTTACACCACCCTGGTTCATTATTTTCAAGTTTCGCCATAAAAATGTCTATGAAAAGTAATCCAAGGGACAAATTCCCCTGTTAAATTTAGACGGAACGTTTTGCTTGCAGCGATAAGTTGCTTCGATTCATTCATCTGTGGTGCCTACGTCATTATTGTTTCCTTGGTCGTAGTTGCATCTATACTTAATCAATGCATCGCTCGGTACTTTAGAAAATAGCAAACGGTTTCACAGTTGTTTCGCTCGTCAGGTATTCATATTCGGTACTCGCTTCTTCAAGCATTCTTACATTTGTATATTGCGAATTGATGTGTCTCACCAGAATCCAATTTTTAGCATCACGAGTGTGCATGGAAGCTCTTCGTCGAAGAATCATAACTGTGATTCGTTGATAATTCTTCGACGAAAAGCTTCCATGCACACTCGTGATGCTACAAATTGGATTCTGGTGAGACATACCAATTAGGAGCGTACTAGGTTAAGGATGTTGAAACAAGAAAGTACCGGGTACACATGCCTGACGAGTGACAATAGCCGCGAAATCCGTTGTGTTCTCCCGGGCAAATTTCGTTCACTCATCCGTATACTACTTACAATATATATGTATGAGTATATATGTATATATATATATATTGTACATTTCGTCACGGGCTGCCACAACTCCGCATAGGTGGTGTGAGTGTTCCACTTTAGTAATTGCACATGCATGTTTGTAAGTATGTCCATACTTAAACAGTGCATGTAAACATTTTGTTTCTGCAACTATTACCTTATACATGAAAATACATACATATCCACACTTCTACACATCTTATTGGCGCATATTTCAAATAGTTGTACAAATGCTGTGCGACGGAGTTACTGTTAGGTTTCTTTAAAATACCGTTCTCTAAAATTTTACACATCCACTTGTACGTTCCGTCGAGCTAGTCATTTTAAATTTCCCAATTCCAATTCTTTACTGATCTCTAGGACCTAATAAACTTGAACTTGCTACGTGTGTCCCTGTAAAAATTTGTGTAGATCTTCATATTTACAACAAATAATATGCAAACGATTCTACAATATATTTTACAAACTCTTGTGCATGTCCACACACAAATCTATATTTGGTCTTGGAATGCACATTCATGTGGGCGTATACACGTGTGTGCGCGCCGCATATAAATCTACACCTGTCAGCTGGCATTTTGCTACTCGCTGGTTCAAAAAGCGCATAAGAAGCGATAATCCTCAAACTAGTATTTGTAAATATTAGCCCTGTAGTGCTTACTCGGCTTTCTCCAAGACATCTATTTTTGATTTTAGATACACGGCTTACTATCGTTCATCGTGTGTCAATGTCTGCTAATCAATGGATCCTCGAAATCGATTTGATTGATTTTATTTTTCCATTTGTCCGTCCGCATCATACTAAAATGGAGAAAATCTCGGTTGATACGTCCACTCGTTTCGTGTATAGTAGCCGAGAATGAACCTCACTGATCGTTGAATGACAAGACATTCACACAACTTCTGTGTGCGCCTGTCACCAGCTCCGATGAACTCTTAACCGACCCAGACAACTACCGTGCGTAATGAGGATGGCAATCATATTTCAGGTAAGAGATGAACGAAAAGGTGAAATTCTCTCTTTCCCGATGTCCCTTTACGCTACCGCTGCTGGCATGGTTGTAGTATGTATACGGCAGCACTTTTTAAGGAGCGTTACACTTTACTCAATCATAAATGGTCAACAGACAAGGAGATCAACGTGGGCCGAAGCCCGGTAACCCTATCAACTAGCATAAAACACTAACATAATAGAACTCAGCGCACATGGTCTCCCTTAAAACCATACGATTGTTACACCTCAGCAGACAAGTCCCACAAATGCCGCGACAGTACTCGACCAGAGAGGCTCAAATGTTTGCATCTGCGAGGTAGGAAAGATCAAACCTCGTGAGTGGAAGCTCAGAAAGCAAGGTTGAGCTTAAGGTACTGGATCCCAGGGCTCAGTTTTTAAACAGGTACTGAATCATAATAGGCTAAACTGGTTGGAGCAAATTTGGGCCATGACCAAAAAAGATTGCTTGTTGTACGCTGTTCTGTGATACAGGTATTGATTGGAAGATGAGTGCCGATCGTGAGTTTACGTGCAAGTCACGTGATGCAGTTCGGTACAGCTTCACGCTGGCCTGCGTAGAAGAGTAACCAATGAGAATCGTAACGACAAGCGGTCGGACTTTGATAACCGCGACCTCAGAATCTGAAAGAAGACTCGTTGGGGGTCGTATTCGGGACTTCTTATAAATGCGCTTACCCTAACGAAGCACACCCAAAAATCCTGCTTTTACATTTTCACCAATCGTTTTTCCATCTATTTCTACTCGTTTCTCATCAACTTTTCCCCTCCATCAAACCTCGCCCCTTTTGTGAAACATGCTATCTATCCGGTTACATTGCATTTGGATTTTGTTTGTTCCGGTCATGTCTTTTGCCACCACCCCAGCCCTGTCTAATTATTTTACTTTGTGGTTCGTACGTCGGCATACCTTACACGAAACAAACCGGTCATCCGATCTTGAACCGGTTTTCGCGCCTACCGCTACTTATAGTTTGAAGGTGCTATACGTTTCATGAAACTCCCATTCGTGTTGGCATTTACTCTTCTGTTTTCATCCACCTGACGTATTTTTTTCATTTGTTTAGCAGTTCGCTGTGACCATGTCCACCGCATGTCTCGATTATCCCAGAGGAATAAGCCATTACTACTACTACTACTACTACTACTACTACTACTACTACTACTACTACTACTACTACTATGAGTATGTTCATTTTCACGGCCTGTGCCGTTTTATTTTTACGAGCATGTCTTACCGTTTTTCTTTTGCCGATTGCTCTTTCACGTTCATTGTTATTGCATGTTTTTCTTCTGATGTTTGTTCAACACGGTTTTTCTAAATACGGTCCCACGTTCACGGAGCGAAGACCTTCGCCAGACCCAACAGTAGAGGCCCTGGATCAACATAAACCGTCCTTCACACCGCTCGACCCTCAGCTCTGGTTTACTTCATTTGGACTGGAGTTCGAGAATTATAGGATAACCAGCGACGTCAGTCGTTTTAGATGGGTAACTCGCGGTCTCCCACCAAATGCAATCCTTCACGTCAGGGACGACAGAGTATCTCCGCGCAGCCGCGCTATACCGCTCCCCCCTGTGAGCTATAATTAATTTTTTTTAGTTATTCTGGCACTGTTTCCAGAGTTAGAACCTTTTCCCAGTTAGAAAGTTACCCGATTTTTCTCCGAATATCGAATTTCTACTTGAGCTATAAAGTGATCGACAATATTTTGTCTAAGCCTAGACTGCCAAGTTTTAAGCTCTGGCCTAACTTTGATTCAACCAACCTTATATTATGTCAAAAATTTTATTGGTTTGCCTATCTGTCTGTAAGAGTAAATTTATCTGTTGGCCTTTCTACTTATTTCCTCATTTACTCGCTTCCACAACTTTCGACACCACCATGCTGTCCGGTTGGAAGTTACCCAGCATCTATGGTGAATCTTGGCACTCCCTGACTTTCAGAACTTATTGCAACTTCTACTTATGCCCTCTAATAAGGGATCAGATTAACATGAGCGCCACACCACCGTACCCAGAAAGGCCTTACAAAACCCGATGCTCACTTACCCACGCTCAGTCCCGCGTATAGACATGTTTGATAAATATGATACTATGGCCGCGGGCGACTAAAAGAGAGTAAGGAAGCAGGAAAACAAATTGATAACTTGTCATTGAAGCTGTCTCCATTAGTTAGCCTCACTGACCCACTCAATGACACCACTCCCAACAGGCTGGCTGCATCAGGGTGCATTTTTGACTGTATAAATAAAGGAACCCACTAACGTATTGCAAATACTAGGAACTTGTCTTTAATGTACCCAACCGCCTCCCGTTGCCACTGGTCCAAGTTACCATACTCAACGCCTCTAATACGACACACTACCCTCGCCTCTGCTCCAGGCTCCGGAAAAATTCCCAAAAACATTTGTCCGATTCTGTTCCAGTTTCGTGACGAACAATCAGCCAAGTAATTTATGAGCAACAAAGCGAACATTGTCAACTAAATGCCTTATAAAAATATCAAGATGATGAGGATGAAGCGCTCAGCGGGACGTAGTGTGCCCAAAAATCCTTAGTGCAACCTTCAAAGCCTACAAGAATTCGGCTGCCTCGGGTGCACTTCTGCAAAATAGTACGATACTAGTACGAGATCATCCCGACGGGCTAAATCCGGATTTTAATGCAATGACATCAAATAACATGCCATCGCTCTGCGATAGACCCACTCTAAAGCCTTACAAGGCTTCATCTTCAATAGTTGCAAGCGACACATTTAGACTTGGATGAAATTCTCTGCTGTTCGCCGTTCAAAATCCCCGCAAACGGGCCTATCTGAATTTGTTAACTGTACTGCACCAAACGAGAAATAAGGGCAGTATAATTACGCAAGTAATAACTGTCTCATCGATGCATGGACAAACCAATAACTTCAGGAGTCACATTTTTACCCCATCCCAAATACGACTCCAAGCAATTTCTTACCCTATTCTCAAACAGCTGAGCGGCACTCGGTCTAAAGCAGCCCAAAATTGCAGGGAACGCATTTCAGTCACCCAGTCACTCATTTGAATAACCACGATACCTCGCACATCACCAGCCACCCTGACAATCCAGATGGTAAACCAGCCTGTACCCCACGACTGTGTGGCACCCTCGCCACATCGAATACGAGACAGCCATCTTGCCATAGGCTCTGTAAGTTGGAGGACTCTCAAACACACTTCTGCCAAACAACCGTCACTTGCGATCGCCCCCAAGCGATTGGCCTGCCATACTCATCCCTCAGACCTTCTTCCGGAACCCAGTTGCTGAATAACACTAGGATACCAGCACCCCTCCAACTCTGGAGCCTGCTAACCACCGTCCACTTCGACATGTCCACTTAGCAACTTCATTTTAATATACTTTCGCTGCTCGCATACTCTTTTCTTACTACGGTAGTCCCTACGCCTTGACCCCAAAGACTTTTATCCAAATAATCATACCCGCCTAGGTTTTGCCTCCCCCACTCTACTTGGCAAACTAGCAAGTTGCAGCTTGTCCTCCGATCCCGGAACTATCATGGGCCTCCCTTCTTGTCCAGCGCAGATCCAAATTGCTTCACCTGCCAAACACCGTTATCCCCAATCCTGCAAGTTCCGAAAATAGCCTTCACCCTGACAGGCACTAGCACTTACTTGATAACTGGCTTCCTCTTGAGCGCCACCCACAGCCCCTCACCATTTCACTAGACTGGAACTGGCAATATCACCAACAGATCATCTTGCACCGTCCCACTCTATTGGCATCGAATCCTCTTTAGCGGAATTCTTTCAAGCCCCGCTCATTAACTCTCAAACGTCTTCCATCACCCTGCATTTCTATCCACAAGCGCCATAATTTAGACAGTCTTTTGCCGACCAGTACATATAACTTGTCTGGATTTACCCCTCCAATATGGCTCCATACTCTGATGCATCTGTTGAAATTTTTCCCCCACAGAACCCATTTCTTTGATACCACATGACTTGAAATGCTTTGACACGTTCTAACTACTCCCCTAAACTCCGGCTCTTCAACTCAGAATGGGGTCTAAGATTGCTGGCAGCCAGCAACTCCTAAGTTATCATCCCCTGTGTTATTTCCCGTCCTCCATATTGGCTCAGCAGTGCCAAAAAAGCTATTCTTGATAACCGTCACCCTCAACTATCCCAAAAATCTCACCTAGTAACTCAGGTCCAGTTAGCAACTTCTACGTAGTCGAAGCATTCGCATATTGCCGGTCTGTTGCTACTTTCTTTTAGCAAGTTAATCTTCATGGCCACTGATACTGAAGAATAAGCAATTGTACCATGTATACCGTTAAAAAACCGAATCAACTAACGTAAAAGCAGAGAAACCTATGCCCCACTTCATCTCCCTCTCTGATTCTCAACAGACCAGCTGCATACAGAACTAATTCAAATTTAAAGCTGCCATAACTGCTTACCTAAGCGTCACCCAGGTCCTTCAAATGACCAATACTCGTCGACTTGTATAACCAGCACTGATGCCCTCCTGTATCCCACAATCCGCACGATCAAACCTGGATTCGGTATCAGTAAATACGGCACCAGAATGGTGTTGGACCTTAAGTTAGAGATTGCTGTCTCATGTACGTTCACGCCATGTTCCGTTTACTTCCCTCTAATCGTTCTCAGCCAACCACGCTATCATCATCGAAGAAGCAATGGAATTTTTTCGTCCCAAGTACTATTATTAATTTAGTATTCGCTTTTTTGCACATTCTTTTGTTACGTTCCCTCTCAGGACAGTTGCGCATCATCATCGAAATCGTTCAGCGTTAAACAGCAGGGCGAACTTCACATACCGCTGCCTTTTTCCCAAGTTTACATGTTTCCATAGAAAGAGTAAACATCCAAGGTAAACAGGGTGTAGACCTACACAGGTAGGAGAAGGTAGGAATGCTGCAGAGGCCAACACACGGAACACAGTCTAGCTGTATAAATGCGCTATTTCAGTCATTCTAATTCGATAGATGACAACACAATCGTCACTGTTTGCGGTTCACTGCCATAGCCTTCAGTGTCCCCAGCCAGCTAGTTGACGCTATTTGGGACCCCGACCACGAAGATCTGCGATATCTACCTTACCTGAGTTCGCTGTGCACTTCCTCATTCCATATTGCCACGTCATCTGTTTAACCCACATGGCTTCTACTCCATGTAAGAAAAGGAAAACAGGGCACGGTATGATAGACGAGTGTTTGCCATACGCAACACATGATCCAACCAACGTAGTCCACTGGGCTGCATACGCTCAGAAAGTGTCACCAAAACCCACACCGATAACCCGATTCCTAAACCCTACATCATTCACCCTATCACTCCATCCAATTCCGGCGAAACTACGTAGACATCGGTGATAGAAAACCTCGGAGCGACGAACACCACCCACATGCATACTCCATGTCTCACAAGCATACAGCAGAACTGAACGCACTTCAGCGCAGTAAACACGACCCTTCAACTCCGGGGAAATATCATACCAACGCCACAAGTGCTTCAGTCCAGCGTAAGCCGCTCAAGCCTTCGATATATGTGCATCTACCTCTACTGCCTAGCTACCACCGTTTGAATGCAGTCGGCAAGGTAGTTGGAATGGTTCACAATCGATAAATACTCTATTCAGTGTCAAGTTCGGGAATACCATCGTCCAGTCTTGTAACAGCGCCTTATATTTTGAAGGTGCAGAGCACATACCGAACCGAGCTATAGGCCCCGTTAGTCTGTCCAGTACATGTTTTGCACGGTCCGAGGATTTGAACGGACACATGACGTCATCTGCGCAATCTAGGTCACACAGCTTCTCACCATCTTCTAGTGTGATTCCCACATCCTGGAGACCTCCTAAAGCATATTTCACCACCTCGGCCATGATGAATTTGAACAGGAATGGAGAGATGAGACACCCTTGGCAAACGCTGCTAGTCGTTTCGAATGAACTTGATAGTTGACCGTATATCGTCACGCGACCATGAGTATGTGAGTACAATGCCCACAACAGGTTCATGAACTCCACTGGTATAACCTTCCGGTCGAGAGCATTGAATAACGCTGTCCGATCCACTGAATCGAACACGCCTTTCAAGTCGAGAAGGACTACGATCGTAGGGCCGCGGTACATGTGGCGCGTTTCGACTAACTGGCGAAAACCTAGTCGATGCGACCTCAATCTGGACAAAATCCAGCCAGCTATTCGCATATGTTATTCTCGCGACTCGGTATCAAACGGCGTGGCATTACCGAAGCTGACACTTTGATAACTACAGCAATGAAATTAATGTCACTTTGGTTATTACACTAATAATTTTCGTGAATTTCTTGAAAACTTCGGAAGGTATGTTTAGTTGCATAATCAAATGTTACGGGTTATTGCAGGTCATTTTGAACAAGCAGATAATCATTTGGGTACAAAATGAGAAGAAATAGCAAAATTGGCATGTCAAAAGGAAGGCGATGTTTACACGCACTGAGGATACGTATCGCAGGTGCGGAGTTCTACTGGACGATGGTGGCGGGCGTATTGACGAAACATCCACCACCGCGAAACGGCCAATTTTCGCGGGTATTCAAATTGTTGGACGGAACTCATCCACCCGCGGTAACTTATAAATATCATTTGTCCACCCCGCGATAACTGGAAACAGTTGGCGTGAAATGTCAGCTGTTAGTAATTTGCCACTTGGTAAAAAATTGATGAATCAGAAGGAGCAACGCTAGGAGGATAATATCGATGTTACTTTTTACAGAAAAATAAAAAACGTCTATATGGCATGCCAAACCCGTAAAAAGTATTAGCTATAATAGTGAAAATGACCTCTTTGTGTTGTGTATTTTCGCTGATGGCTGGGAAATTGAAAATGCATAGAAATATCTGTTTGCCCGAAGATTGCGGAAAAAATGTCTACCTATGTATAATTTATATATATATATATATATATATGTAAACGTATACGTGTGCACCATGGTGATTTAATGTCTATAAAAATTTTTGTTCCGTAATCGCTAAATTAATTCAGTTTGACGAGTTTATGCGTATAGCTATTTCGTTTATCTGTTTAAGGTGGTAAATATGGGTATGTAAATTTATATATATATATGTATATATATATATCTGTCTATATATACATACAGGAATATATTTATGTATAAATGAATAAACGTGCATCTATAAGTATATAAATAAGCGTGCACCGTAATGGGTTATATATGTCAAATTATCTGGTGCCTAATTTAGACATGTTGATGGCGGGACGTGGTAAATCTATATACGCATATGTGTAGAGTAGACACATACGTATATGAATTTATATATATAAATCTTTGTATATGCAGCTATGTATGTTTCCACTATACATGTATATCAAATACGTTGTTGCATTGACATGTACAACTTGCGTAATAAATGTTCATAAACATTCGTTTCCCCAATGTGGGTATAGCCATTAATGTCTACGCATGCAATAATTTCCTAATCTGAAAATGTATGCATATATCCTTTAACCCCTAATCGTACGATAAATGCATATACTGCAGTTTGCCCCGTAAGGTAGTTATACTAACAACAAATGCCCGACGGACAAACGTACGACCCCCCTGGAAGCCCCGGGCCATGTCTGTCTTTGGTCAGGTACATATGGCCAACAACACCTATAAGCACATCTAGACCAACGCAAGCCAATGTCTGCCCCAGCGTACACTTCTAACACTTGCATGCGTATAGTGGACTATTTTCGAGTGCGCACCGAAACCCCAGCTTTTTTGCGCACGTGAATTAAGACTCACGTACCAACATCTTAATGCGCACAATGAAGCCATAACAGAATTAATCGATTTTGGAAATCGACGCAAGTAATCAGATAGTAGTGGCCCCAAAGGGGGCCGTGAATCCAACGTTGGCATATGTCGCATTGCACCCATTCGGTTGTGTCGTCCAAATCCACCACGGGCTGCTGCAGTCTGCAGACGCCGCATAAGTCCTGTGTGATTGGTGAAGGTGGCGGCCTCGATTGCCTGCGTTTCTTCAACTTCTGCAATCTGTAGCCAGCGGAAGTCGTTCAGCGTGCTTCCTGAAGCTTACGATTGCGCGCATGATAAAGGTCATGAGACCGATGGAAGGAATGACGGTGTTGCAGACAACTTCCTACCACTTGGTATTGCCTGCTAACTGCACGCAACATGACGAATGCCGGGCAGATAATATTTGGAAATCTACAAATAAATGTTACTTGAAAAGACAACAAATTTACCGAATACCACTTTGATTTCTACGATGTTTGTGGACACAGCAGTACTTGATGCGATAGAACAGAAAAGAAGAGGGGAGAGATCGCGGATGCTCTCAGAGCCAACTTCCGGAGCTGACACTGTGATATTTATAAAACGACGTAAGTATCTTATGCTGAAAACCCTAAAATCACATTCAAAATCCGAAAAACCAGCAAAGAAATAGCGAACGTAGCGGCTAAACACTTCTGAATCATCTATATAGGAAGCAGTCGCGTCCGCACAAACAGCCATGGGAGCCATGAGAACGAAACTGACGTGGTTTCCGGTTTAACGTGTATTTATACCAAAAATCGTCCGTTTAAACAATAATCAGGTTCACGAGATTACCATTTTTATAATTTCCAAAAAATGCACAATAACATTTATTCCATTTCCGTGTAAATTGTCTTTTAGCTTCACAGGACCCACTTGTCAACGTGGAAGTTTCGTCACTATCGTTGGCGGGCGTGGAGGTTTCTGCAGTATTCGGATTTAACGGGTCTACAAAATGGACACGAATGTTAAAATGTCATGAATAAAGTCTCCAAAAACCTTGAGTACAAGGTAAGACTTGTCAAAGGACCAGAACAGCTGCCGGGAAGATTACTGATGGCCTTTAGGTACCCTGTATTATAATGGATATGAAAAGTACGTCGGCCATCTTACCATGGATCCTGGAGCCAAGAAAATAGTCAAAAGCCTTTTGAAAATGCGGAGGGACGAAGAACACTGGCTAACGATTGTTCAACAACATGAAGAATGTAGATGTCGTCGGCATTGAGGACTGACGGTTGATGTGGTATGCGTTGAATAATATATATTTGGCGCTGGTAAGCCAGTGTGAAGCAAAAACGGGTTTCTTTGCTCCTTTGTTTGCGTTTGTGGGCTTAGCTGATAGGGGTTACTGGCATAGTGATAGCTGCGATTGCCGATGCGATGATTGGGGTGATTTTTGCAATGGACGATGGTGGCGACATCTGGAACGGGGATCTAAGTGCGGGTGCCTTTGTGGCAATTGTATGTCGACGTGGTGGGAATGTTGGACATGGGCGGGCAGTTCCAGCAGTAAATCTGTGCAATCGGGAGAACTTGTCCGCTCAAAGAGTCACAGGCTTTGTGGATCATATTAAGTGGCCTCGATATCTAGACAGAATTGCAACGTTGGTGATTCCTGCGGATTAGAATCAATGTCCACTTCATCGCGGCCGTGGAGCAGGTCGTATTTGTCCGACCCGGGATGGTTGATCTGAGCCTGGTGTCAGCTTGTTTTCACGATATTCAGACGTGCACGGATGGGGTTCAGAAACTGGATGGTAGACCCTTGGCGAGACACGAGTGCAAACGCACAACGGGAACGGGAAAAGGGAGAGATGGCAGTCTGGATATATTCAAGCTGGGGGTTATGGTGCGTGCAAATCAACGACCGATAAGTGATGAATGTTATGTGGAATAAGGTATCAGGTTATGCCGAACTTCTCGCTTGGAATGGTCTAATTGTCAAATCCATGCAGGAGTAACGGTTTAGATTTGAACATTAAATATTAGTTTTCGAGTAAGTGCGAATGTTATGCGAGTATGTCCTTTTATATACTTTGCTACATGCGCAATAAACGAGAGAAAAAGTCAGGTGAAAAATTGCACTGGCTTGTTTCATTGACGGAGTTTTTCTGCCTATACCTAGAGTGATTTGTACTTGCGGAAACTACTAGGAATAAAAAATGGTTAGACCTTGTTCAGTGGGTTTGGATAATACTTCGAGCGTTATATTCAGTCAATACTCTAGGCCATATTCACAGGCTCATTCTATTGGAGTGTAAGGATCGTGCATGTAGAGCAAATTTTGACGGTTATTACCTTCCTAATTTCGTTTTAAAGGTGACGGAGGCAGGAGAGGTCATATTTATATGTAACGGTAGTTTATTCCACAGGGAGGAATATTTGATGATGAAGAAGTTTCTCCCAAGCGCTGTCCTCGACATGGGAACTGACACCAAGTACTCATCTCGACGCAAGCCATAGGGAAAGTTATTTCTTACTTGGGGTGCAGAGACGCACATATTTTTACCAATAATCCTGTGAAAAAAGGAGAGGTTGATGTCAACTCGACGCAGCCATAAGGAATCGAGGTGTAGTTTTATGCAACGTTCCATGTAGTTTAGCGAGGAAGAGTAGCCCAGAAGCCGTCTTGTAAATGTTCGTTGAACGTTCTCAATCTCGAGTCTGTCACTCTGCCGCATGTTGGAACACACGATGGAACAGTAGTCCAGGATGGGTCCTCAGTGCTTTTTATATATCAAAAACGTGCTTTCCTGGTTTTAAAAGTTCTGTGCACCAACCCGATTGGTCTCCTTGCTTTTGCAACTTGTATCCCTGTGTGTTCTGAGAAGTTGAATGTGCTGAGGTAGCGCAAACCCAGGTCTTTGAGAGTTTGAAGGGAAGGAATGACTTCTTGATTAATCTCAAAGATTCCTGTAGGAAGGTGGCATTTGTATGCTAGTATGCTGCTTTTGTGGGCCGAGAATTTCATTGACCAAGCTGATCGCCATGAAGCAAGTGATGGTTGATCATTTTTCACATTATGATGCTGTTGATGTCACGAGGGGGAAAGGTATATATAATTTTTATATCGTCTACAAACAGAAAAGGAATACATTGCCCAATGATGGGAAAAAGTTTATGTACAGTAGGAACAGTAGTGGACCTAGTATGCTTCCTTGAATAGCCTCACTAGTAACCCGAAGAGGCTTGGATAAGGTTTCATTTACATTCTCTGCTTGCATTCTAGGGGCGAATTAGGGGAAGAATCGAGCCAGAAGGAGAGTTTTATACCGTTGCTCTTGACTTTCATGAGAAGCTTGCGATGGGATACGTGATCAAAAGCCTTTGCCATGTCTAAGAAAATCACAATCATCGATTTACCGTCGTTGGCAGCCTTCGTGACTATGTTTAGGAAATCAGTCATGCAAGTTGAACATGATTTACTTTGAAGGAAACCATGTTAGCCGGCGTTAACGGGGTCATGATCTAATAAGCAAGTTGTTAACCTACTTTTTATTATTCTTTCCATAATGCGAAAGACAATTGGAGGGTGATTGATGGGTCTGCAATTAGATGGCCCCGGCTTTGAACCGTTTTTGTGAATTGGGACAATGACAAAAGTTTTCCAGTGGTGTGAGTAAGTGCCACAATTTAAGGAAAAATTTAATACATTAGACAAAAGTACAGGGATGTCTGCACTCCCAAATTTGAAGAGGGCCGGCGAAGGTCGTCCGATCCAACGTGGAAAAACTGTCTCACCTTTGACAGTAGTGGTTCAGTATCACTTGGGTGAAAAGATAATCTTGGATTGGAAGCAGAGGAGACTGGGGAATGTCCGGTATGATGATGTTGTCGACAGTTTTCATAGAGGCGGCGAAATAATCACTGAACACCTCTGAAATCAGTAGAGGGTCATTTGTGCACGTGCCCCCGAATATGACTGGCGTGAGGTGCGCACTAGGTAGGCAGGTTTGGTTCTCAGTGGTTTTGTTAGTGCTGCAGTCCTGTTTGCAGAGCGTAGTGCTTGAAGTTACCTATTTAGAAGAAAATCGAAGAGTGTATTGATCTCCCTAGACAGACGAGTTTTTTCCAATATCAGAGCGAATTCTTTTGAATCTGGTCTGGATTAACGAATACTTTTTGAGACGGTCCAGGGTGCTCAACCTTTTGGGGAGCGTGCCAAACTGGGCTGGAGTGATTAGATCAAGGCACACACTTAGAATTGAGTAAAATTGGTTGATGGCCAGTTGGGGATCCACCGATAGAAAGAAACTGTCCCAATGTTGGCTATGAATTACGGAAGGAAGATGGCTCCATGAGGCTCTATGATATGGTTTAGTGGAGCCTGAGGATGAGATAACAGACATCAAAACTGAGAACTTGCAAGCAATTTGAGAATGGTCAATACAGAGTAACTTGTTTTCTGTTGATGCGCGCACTTGTGTAACCCCAGTTGTGAAGATAAGTTCAAGAATATTGTCGGCCCTTGTGGGTAATGAAACAAGCTGTCCACTCACCCGGTCGTATACTAGAAACAAACGCAGAAAGTTATTCCGGGAGGAGAAAGATGACCAACAAATCCCTGAGGCGTTGAAGTCGCCCGCTACTAGCTTAGGGCCTGGAATATCGGCGGCGTTAAGCGCGTCAAGTAGTGGTAAGAACTCTGACTGATGCGTACTAGGGGGACGGTAGATGCAACCGTTTAGTAAGTTCTGATGCCCAATAGCCACAGTCAGCCAGATAGAATCTTTCATGTTATTAAAGGTAGGATGATTGTACCATGAAGCTGAAAGGGTGTCTCTTGTGTATATGAGACAGCCTCCCCACGCTTATTTATCCTGTCTTTGCTAAAAGCGTTGTAACCAATTAATTCAATGTCTCCGTCGGGGATATTGTTGGTCAGCCATGTCTCAGTGATAAGAATGAAATCATATCTACGTGTATACACCAACAGGCGCAGCGTGTGCACCTTATTTAGTATCGAGCAAGCATTTAATAGTAACAATGAAAATGGTTCAGTTGTAGTAGCATGTGAATGTGGATAACTAGAGTAAATGTCATCATGGATGTATGATTTCAGTTGGGGTGGAAAGTCATTGCGGGACAAGCAAGGAAGAATGGATGCTGGTGGTAAGGCCTTTGGGTGATCATGTCCTGTCACGACTGATTCATAAGCTACGGTAAGTTCCAACCTGTTCATTGGTACGGGCGGTGAGCAACATGCGTTTGATGGGGAGTGAAGAGGCTATGCAAAGGTAGTGGAGGGTTTTGTATGACTGAGGGAAAAAACCGGGTAAAATAAATGGTATCCTGACGGCAGTTGAAGCAAGTCAATAGGTGGCAGGATGTTGGAAGGCCTGAATTCTAATTGGTTGGAAGCCTCGAGATTTGGTCTGAGAAGGTGGGACGGTCGGTGTTGGCGGGTCGGCCTACCATTCCGTTTGTAGGCTGTAGATGGTCAGTCAAGGGTGACTCGGAAAAGTGTGGTCTTGTCCAGGGTTGTATATGGTTCGTGCGTACCTTTGGGGGAACAGCTGACGGGCCAGCACTACGGAAACCAGTTTCAGTGCTGGAACGGTAACCGAGGTTGAAGTTTTGATTATTAAATAACGTCGTTGGATGGGGCAGCGAGAGATGGTTTTTAGTGCTACGGGGTTCGTTTGTGGCTCTGAAATGAGGAGATCAAAGTCAAACTGAGTTAGCCATACCTCCTGAAGTGGCTGAGCTATGCGATCATGGTAGATCTAATGGTGCTGTGCTTTTATCTATATGCTTTGCAGGGGTCTTAGGAGGTGAAAAGGTTGGTGTTTTACGTAGACTTTTCCTACTGAGGAAGGTCGCAACATCGTTGGTTAGAGAAAAGTCGCCTTCCTTGGTGCCAAGCACACCATTAGTAACTTGAGGGTCAGCAGCCTGTGGGGACAGGTTGGATTATGACGGTTAACTACAGGTACTGGCCTTGGCAATCGCAGTGTAGAACGGGCGCCGAGTGGAAGGGCGATTGAGCCTAACTAAACAAGGTGACGTTGTGTTCCTCATAAGTGACAAGTTCGGGAATACCATCGTCCAGTCTTGTAACAGTGCCTTATATTTTGAAGGTGCAGAACATGCCGAATCGAGCTACAGGCCCCGTTAGTCTGTCCAGTACATGTTTTGCACGGTCCGACGATTTGAACGGACACATGACGTCATCTGCGCAATCTAGGTCACACAGCTTCTCATCATCTTCTAGTGTGATTCCCACATCCTGGAGACCTCCTAAAGCGTATTTCACCATCTCGTCCATGATGAAGTTAAACAAGAATGGGGAGATGGGACATCCTTGGCAAACGCTGCTAGTCGTTTCGAATGAACTCGATAGTTGACCGTATATCGTCACGCGGCCACAGGCATTCAAGTATAACGCTCGCATCAGGTTCATGAACTTCGCTGTTATAATGTTCCGGTCGAGAGCATTGAATAATGCTGTCCGATCGACTGAATCGAACACGCCTTTCAAGTCGAGAAGGACTACGATCGTAGGGCCGCGGTACGTGTGGCGCGTTTTGACTAACTGGCGAAGAGCGAAAAACTAGTCGAGGCAACCTCCATATGGACGAAATCCAGCCTGCTGTTCGCAAATGTTATTCTCGCGATCCGTTGTCAAACGGCGTGGCATTACCGAAGCTAACACTTTGACAAATACAGCAATGAAATTAATGCCGCTTTGGTTGCTACAGTCTTTCTTCGTGTCCCTCTTAAAAATGGATGGGTACAATCAATGATACATCCCTCGGTGACGGAATACGTTTCTCTTTCCAAATATCACCAAACCAGGAGGCAGCAGCCAATTTGCAAAGAACCGGGAGAACCTCGTTTAAACCGCCCGCTTCTCCCGCTCTGCAGAAGTCGAATATTCAACATTAACTCCATTTCCGTTAGGGGTCAGGAGACACCTCCAACGGATTCGCAGCTGCGGGCGTTCAACTAACTAAACAGGCTTCCGGTCTGCTCAGTTTCTCATCTTGTGCGCTAAAATCAACTGCCATCGATACGATGTCAGACCTTTTACTTATCCGAACGAGGGTGACCAGTTCGTCATAAAACTCGTCTTCTCGTGTCAGCTGTGCGGTCTGCTGGAGCGTACGCTGAGATGACAAATAAACTGTGCTTAACACGACTATCCTTTCGGGCGCCGACTAATCCCTGTGTTCTTACGGCGCACAAGCGGGATCCAGCCTAGAAGGGCCGCTTCAGTCTTCTCACCTAGGACTATTCTTACACCACGTTGATCCACAGTTCGAGCTGCTTTGTCTCCTGAAAATATCTTGACAAGACATTAGGCACAGTTGGTTCAATTACGATATGCGATTCGTGTTTCGGTGAAGCAGCAGACATCAGTGGAATTTTAGTGTACTGTCCGGAGGAGAAGTGGAATATCCCCGGGTACTTACGTTTTCCAGGAGCCGTCTCTTTTTAATAAAGCATAATAATTCGATTGGACGTAAATGTTTTACTAGGTCAATAGAGCTTTTTTGAATTAGCTGAGAGAATAATAGTGACAGCTCTCCATCTCTCAGGGATGGAGGACGAGTTTAACAAAGATTTATTCAGTGAATTAGGTGCAATGTTCAGGGCCACAGCAACATGCCTCAAAATACCTGATAACCAATCATCAGGACCAACGCCTTTGGTAATTTTATTGGTGCGCAGTAGATCAAGCACCTCGTCTCTAGAAAAACTCGAATCTTATATCATCACCCTGTCCAAATATGACCGGGTTATAAGTGGACGGATGGATGACAGCACCATTGATGCTGTCGACATCCGCAGACGTTTCTTTACGCATCTTCGTCTACCCACGCAACGTTCGAATGCCTTGCCATAGAAATCATTTGTTGTTACCACCCACAGGTGAGCTGTCGCATGTGGTTTCGATGCGTTTAATTTCAACTTTTTTTAGGCTGAAATTGTACAGCGCGCTTGGGTTACTTCGGGATGTGCAGAAATGCTCCTTGTGTCTTTTTAGACATTTAAGTTTCTGGGTGTGTATACGGCCATTTGAGGCGACCAGGGCTTCTAAGGGACAGCCGGGGCTAGTAGATTCATTGACTCAGTGTCTTCTACGTCATGTAGACGTATCCGGAACAGATAAAATGCTGTAATCTTTAATATACCAGACAGCCAACCACGGGAGAATGTTAGAATAACATATTGAAGGTGTGTAACATGGATCACCATCCTATACTTCAACGAAAATCCTGCCCTCTCCTGATGCGATTCCAAGAAGAAAAAGTCGCCCGTGAATTCATCAGAAGGAAAGTACCAGCACTGTAAACACCCTGTGCAACGTGAGGTACTGTCTCCAAAAAAGAAGCACCCCCGCCTCCTAAAGCTTGCAAATCATTAAGTCCCCCTGCTATCCTCCTACACCACCGAACGCATGTTCACGATCACAAACCCCTAAACTCCCTCCCAAACTTGAAGTTCTCTTATACAAGTCACCCCCGTAACCTCCCAAGCAACCTCCACGTCAGGATGCAAGTCCCCAATGCAGTCATCTGCAACCCCATCTTCAATATCCCAGCGGAAGTCTGCAAATGAAGCGGTCGGCATGGTTACTGCATTTAACCTGCCTGCTCTACCCGTCAACCCCACAGTTGGTTCTATTTTTCCTCTTACCACTAGACACCAACCCACCCAATACACCCCAAAATCGTCACCCAAAGGGACGCCACCGGTCATATCTGCGCCCAAGAGGCCGTATTACATAACCAAGAAAAGCTGGACCAAAGTTCAGCACCACTTTAGCAAATAAACCAACAATCCCTAGAACTTCATACCCGCCAAGATATCGAAAGCAGACTAGATCCTTCAAGTCCTCTGGTTTCCACCTTTCGCACCCCTAAACAGCTACCCAGTTTCCCCTACGTGGATAAATGTTTGGCCAAACTCGTATCTCCCTTCCACCTTCTAGGGATACCCTTAGGTACCACTCCATCCCGCTGGACCTAGCCACACAGCAAACTCAATGGATACCACCAAACGTACAGCTGAATAGGGAGTATTTCAAACCCGAAAACCGTGTCATATATAGACCAAGTTAACTGGCTCTCCCTGATTAACGGTATCTCCCATAGTCCCTAACAAATCTTGCATTTCACAACTCTGTGGCATTTCTGCTAAACTCTTTTTTGCCCTAAACTACCACCCTCCTGTCCTAACTCCCATGCTAATGGCCCGCCCTACTCCCCCTATGTAACTGAATGTGAGAGGCAAACATGACCACGTCGGAAATGTCTCGTGTGACTGAATGCAACATGGACGGATTACATTACCCCGGCCCACCAGAAGTCATGCCAAACTTGCCTGACAAATCACCTACCGTCCGCTTCCAGTCTTGATGCTCTGGGCCGACGATTCCCCACTCACACTATGCAAAACTCCTCCAGATAAACGTGGCCCCAAAATGAAACAAAATTGATCGAAACTAAGAAACTTAACTCTCTCCAAGGCGGTCGACAAACAAGAAACCGAACTCCATTCACCATGACACCAATCAGCAGAAAGGGCTCTTCCGGAGAATTTTCGCTACTACTATTAAATGCTCGCTCCATGTAAAATAAAACTGAATATATCCGTCTTCTCACACGCTCGTCAAACTTTGCTATCATACTTATCACCAAGGCGTGGCTCAATAATCACACTTTTGACAAAGCCATAATAATTTTCGGCCATAAGCCCTTCAGGGAAACGCGTGAAGCCCAACGTGGAGATGGCTGCCTTGTCTACATCAGAGAATCTTTACCAGCTACTTTGCGCCAGGATACCATGCTAAACACAATCCAAGATTGCTTCTGGGTTAGAGATGAGATGGGCAATGAAGGCCTTCCTTTTGGACGCATCTACCCACCCTTAGTTCTTGCCAAAACTTTTGATGATAACACAACAAATGAATACTGCTTCTGACCTTCCAGGTCCCAAGCTTCTTGCTGGAGATTTCAATCCACCCGGCATATGCTGGTCCACGCTTTCCGCCCCAAATTGTCTGCTCTCTTTCCTTCAAAGCATCCCTCGTGGCAGCTGGAACTAACACGTAACTAATCCAACAAGAAAACTCAATTTTCTTGACTTGATATTTACGATAGGCTTAACAGAAAACCAAACGTTTACTGAAGCTAGTTTACCTGGGCGTGATCATTTGCCTGTTCATTTACATTACCCCTCCAGAATAGGTACCCCTTACCTAACCTAAGGCCGTATTTCTCAGCTGACTGGAATTGTCTTCCTATGATCACATTTTTAGCTCCCGCCTGGGCCAACTTTAAAGGTCTTTATGCTGCTAAACACATATTCTACCCGTCTATTGATCTACCATTAAGAACAATTAGTCTGTCTATTTATCTCCTCACCTGTACTCTCCTGCACTTCTTTCCACCATATCGTTGCCTGTTGGCAAACGTTTATAGCCTCTCTTAGCCACTTTAGACGTCCTTGACTTTCTACAACCCGTACAATGCCTTTACCAGCCGAACAAAAGCGACGCCAGCGCCGCACCGTAGTACTAAGAAAACTCTTGAAACCCCTGAATCTCACTAAAACATGTTCACTCCCGCTCATTGACATATTTAGTGATTCTGGTCCCAAAACTCTTGGTGTCTCAAAAAAACTAAGTGAACTATAAATCAAAGTGCAACAGATAGAGGACCTGTCATTGAAATTGTCTCCATTAGCCAGCCTAATTGACCCTTCCAATGACAACAATGCCAGCAATCTAGCTGCTACAGGACGCTTTTTTGACCCGGTAACTAAAGAACCTCAAACGCATTGCGAATGCAAAGAGCCCCGTTGTATTTATTCTACTTGACCGCCTCCCACTGACACTGGTCCAATCTATCATTCTCAATGCTTGCAGCATGTCCCACAACTCCTGTCTGTGTTCCAGGCTCCGGAAAACATCGTCCGAGAATAACTGTCCAATTTTATTCCAATTTCGTGATGAACTTTCTGCCAGGGGTTTATAGCAAACAAAGCGAACATTGCCAACTATGCGCTTTAAAAAAATATCAAGATCTTTACGGATAAAACTCCGTTCCAGAGAGATATATTACGGTCACGCAAGTTTACCGCAGCTTCTCGAGTTGGCAGGACTTCGGTTGTACCTGGCACTCTTCTCTTACCAGTGCACTTCCAGTTCAGGTTCCTCCTGATGGGCCAAATCCCGAGCCTACTGCTAAGATCTCAACTAACCTACCTCCCTGTGACAGTCCCCATCGTCCCACATCTCCGGCTATCCCATGCCCGGTGACCACTACCGCGGCTTACATACCGAACCCCTCAAAAACTAGGCCTTCAGGCAATTTGCACAATCGACTTCTCCCGTACTTATGCCGTCCAATTTTCTGTCCAATCTCTTTACCCCACAAATCTGTTACTCTTCTGTCTGAGAATAAATCTAATTATGGCAGTGAAACCCCAACTTTGCTTATACCCGCTGTCAAAGTGGTAATCCCTCGACGCCACATCCTTTGGTTGCAATCAGTACCGGTAGATCTAGATGAAATTTTGCTCGATTTACCCTTGGATCCTCCCAGGCTACCTGGCAAACTTTAGATAACTATATTTCGCCCTTTGAGCCACAACCTATCATGAGACCCCTTTGCCAACCCACTCTTGTCCAGCGCTTACCCCAATTACCTCAGCTAGAAGGCACTGCTCTCCTGACTCCCGCAAATTCCAAAAGTAACACCTATCCCCAAAAATTCATGCGCATACCTGCTAACCGGCTTTTTCTCCGGCATTTCCCAAAGCCCTCTCCCCAGTGACCCCCTAGATTGCCACTCTTGCCGTGACAAGGTAACAATTTGGCCACCTTACACTGTCCCACCCCCACTGATACCACATCCCCCATACTGGAAACCTCCGACAACGGGCTCATTAACTCCCAAGTTTCTTCTATAACCTTTGTCTTCAGCCAATAAATCCATTGACAAAGACAGTTCCTCGCCAGCCAGTATACCTAACTCGACTGAATTTAATTCCTTATCACAGCTGTGCACTATTCGAACCGCTAAGGTATCCCTTGATTATTCCACCCCCGCCGAAACCACCTCTTGGATATCACGTGGACTAAATGTTCCAGTGAATTTTCCCTACTCCTCTTGAACTCCCGATCACTGACTCAAAGTAAGGGAGCTGATACTGTTAGCAGCTGAAAACTCTAACGACATTATGTTTGCAACGGAGACTTGGCTGACAGACCACAGCTCCACTCCGCCTTTTTCACTGGCGTGTTATACGCTGTTCTAAACAAATAGACCAAATCGTAGAGGAGGTGGTTGCCTAGCCTATGTGAAGCAGCCACACAAAGCTTTCGTTCTCCATCACCCACTTCTTGATTCTATCCCTGACACCATTTGGCTTCTGCTACAATTACCCGAGCTCCTAATCTACATAGGATTTGTATGCTTACCACCAAACTCGAATAGTTCCGATATTTCTCGTCTAAACCAAGCCTTCGTTTATCTTTCTGTTCTCCCATCCAGCCGTAAGATAATCGCAGGTGACTTCAATGCCCCTCAAATTTGTTGGTCCTCTTTATTCGCTACACTTACCCTCCTCAACTTTGTTTCTGAAACGCACGCTGAAGGATGGACTCAGCATGTGACTACGCCTACAAGGTTCCATATTATCCCAGACCTAGTTTTTACGCATGGCACTCCTATTGTTAAGGTTTCAGTGCTGAAACCCCTCCCTGGGAGCGCCCACATCATAGTCACGTGTGGCTTCCCCCTCCATAACAAACCCTCTTCACCTATGTGTACCCACTATGCTACCTCTTCCTATATGTCGACTCGTTTGGACGAAACCCCTGACGCTCTGCGAACCCCTGATTAGTCCAGCTTCCTTTTATCGTCTGATCCACAGAGAGCGGCAGATGAACTTTAAGCAAAACTTTTTTACTATCAATTGTCTGTCCAATCCGATCACTCAACATAATCCCAAGAAACCTAGTAGGGTTTTTCAGCTCCAGACGAAACTTTTGAAGGCTTAAAAAATCTTCACAAAAATCGGAGACTTCCCGCTCTTAATGCAAGTCAACTACTTGCAATAAGAAATTATGGAGTCCGAACTAAGATTAGAATGCAGGAAATGCTGGCTCTTTGGTCACCTAACCCAGTTCGGAAGACTTCCCACATTTACAAAGCTTGTTCGCAGCCCAAATCACAACTATTCCGAACTTCTTCGTATTTAATAGCTTACGGATCGCGTCTCCGGTAGACATCGCAGAAGCATTCAATACATATTTCTCTTCTACTCTCATTAATGACAATAGGACACACTCTGAAGTCCATTCCATGTTAACTTCGGTTAGATTATCCTCCATCTCGTTCGACGTTGCTGGCATCATCAATTTGATGAAATATGCCAGGCCATCCCACAGGCCTGGCTCTGGTGGCATCCCACCAGTCCTATTTCACACCGCTGGTCCAGATCTCCCACTGCTCCCTCTAAATCTGTTCTTGCTCTCCATATTCGGCGCTACCTTCCGTCACGATGAAAAACCTACGTTATCGTTCCATGCATGAACCCGAAAACTTTCGCCCCATTAACCATACTCCATTTCTATCCAGGCTTATGGAATAGATTGTTAAAGAGCAGCTGGTTAACTTCCTTACTACTAACAACCATATCAACCCTTCCCAACACGGCTTCCTCAAGGGCCGATATTGTCTCGCCTGCCAGTTTGACTTCTTAAATTTGGTTATTCAAATTGCTGACTCCCATTGATCAGTGCTCATAACCTTTCTAGACATATCAAAAGCGTCTGACCGCGTTTCCCACCCCCGACTTCTAGCTTTCATCCTCACTTCCCGATCGCTCTCAGGCAGTCAACATTATTGGTTGTTTTTCCCAGCCCTCTGCTATCACCAATGAGGTCATTCAGGGGAGCGTCCTAGGTCCTATCCTGTTCCTGCTTTACATTAATGATATCTTTAAAGTTATTCGTCGCGGCATGCCATCCTTGTTTGCCAGTGACATTAAAATGGTTTACTTTTTTGAAGCTGCTTCATTTAGCTTCACTCTTGCGTGCATCAATAAAGACTTAGAATCTCGTGATTACTGATGTTCCAAGTGGCCTACGAAGTTCTCTGTTGACGAAAGTTCTTTGATAACATAAATTCTTTGCTCCTCCGTGCTCCCCCTCCTGCGCTTTCAACTTCCATGAGCAAGCTCACAATCAGACCTCCGTGGCTATAAGAACCGCTGCAGTGACATTAAACGCGTTAGGCACTCAAGACTGCAGAATTATCACCTTCAAGTCCTATGCTAGGCCCCACCTTGAGTGCCACCCGATTATCTTCACGCATATGCGTAAAGTCGACCAAATCGCAATCGAGAATGTGCAACATGTATTCACGAGAAGTCTCCTAGGTCCTTCATCTAGCCTGAACTACATGGCCAGATGCGAGCTGCTTGGACTTAAACCATTTTGGCTTCGTCGATTTAAATTAAACCTTGCACTTCTCTTTAATTTTTACCGTAATCTCCTCCGCTCTACTACAGAAGTCACACACGACGCTGGCAGTCCCTCTTATCCAATTCGCAGCAGGTATTACTCGTTAAGAATACTCCTGACTCAACTATCTATCAGTGCAAATTCTTCACAGTTGCTTATTCTAAACTGTGGAACAAACCCACTAGTTCCCTGCGGTTGTGCCCAAAATTAGCCCAGTTCAAAGCCAGGCTGGCAAAGTTACTGGATGTCCCGCTCTTGATTAACCTGACACGAGCTAACATTGGACCAGACGAGGCTTACGAACATAGATGAGAGTTCTAGTTCATGACCGAGTCTTTGCTGAGATCATCATCTGGGATCCGGCTTAATCTCTCACTTCCTCACTTTCTCGCAGGTCTACGGTAATGCACTTTTTGACCTCCCTTGTAGTGATGTACTCTTTTCACCAGTGAATTAGGCAACTAACTCTTAAGCTTCTCCCAATGTGGGCTGACGTAAAAGTCAACGTACTTCTTGACGGATCTATGCCATTATCACATTCCCTAACTTCAACCAAATTCAGCCTGTGTACTCCGCACTCCTTATGTCATCTTGTCCTGCTTACTAGCTTGGCAGGTCTGAATAGGTCGTTCTTGATGGCCCCAAATCTTCAGCTACCCATAAAACTGCTACCATAGCTCACTTCTGGTTATCAAATTTCACGGAATGAATGCACTATGTTGCACTTTTGTTGTCGCGATCCAATAATCACTATAACTCCAATCTGGCACCCAAGCCAGACTACTTCTCTCTTGCGTGTCAGATCTCTCATCCGCAGCAGACGCACTGCTAACGCTTTCGTCCTCGTACTGGCGATTCCAAATCTGCTACCCTATCATTCCTGTTAGGAACCGGTTAGCTATATCTGGCGTTCCAGTTCTGGCCCGGTCACACACACACACTGGATACCTCAACTTGCATCACTGCGATCGAGCAAAACCACGATTGCTACTGTATCCGGAACGGCTTGCGCACCTTATATCCTCCAACCGTACTGCTGAATAAGATCAAAATGCATCGACAACAAAATGATAGCATAGATGACATTCCTCGCTGGTGCGTTTAAGGAATGTTCTTACACAAAATTTCTTTTATCTGACGCACCCCCGGTACAGCCGAGCGCCATTCGTATGCAAATATAATCACTATTCTTGTGAGTTCCACATCCGATTTTTCACAAATTTCCTACAGATAGTTTGAGACAATCTTGACAGTCTTCCTCCCCCCTCAGCATTTTTTGGCCATTTGTTTT
Source organism: Fasciolopsis buskii (assembly GCA_008360955.1). Classification (NCBI taxonomy): domain Eukaryota; kingdom Metazoa; phylum Platyhelminthes; class Trematoda; order Plagiorchiida; family Fasciolidae; genus Fasciolopsis; species Fasciolopsis buskii. The sequence continues at coordinate 5,932 of LUCM01000754.1, read as the reverse complement.
ATAATAGGTGTCTCATCCAATTTGCCTGACATTACACCTAGTTTTCACTACTTCCATCCAACTACCGTATTAACACTGCTCGTCATCTCTTCAGCTCAACGTTTTCGTCCATTACGTAACGCTCATGACGTTTGGGGACTCCGGCCATATCTTGATACCCACCGTTGAGCTACATCCATGGTGTGCGCCAGCAACGAGCACATTTAGTGCACTTAAACACGAAATTACTCGCAGTCCGCTGCTTGCAAACGGTCCCAGGAAATTCATTTTGGTCTTGAAGAAATAGTTTTCTATGTCTAGTTTTTCACTGGCTTGCCTGAAATTTCCCCATTGCTTGGCAGCATCTCATTTCCCCTTTCAGTGAGCTTCTGCAATAAGTCATTATTGCTCCCACCCCCTTATCCCCTTCGATTTCTATCATCTACAGTTCCTGTGCATCATCGTTGTAAAAATTTGATCTTGCTTTGCGCAAGCCTCTCGCAAATCGAAAAATATACATCATTATTAATATGTAAAGAATTGCACTATGCGTTCCAGCATCTTCCGTTTTTGAGCTGCTCGTAAGATTAATTGATTCTTAATCCACCGCTAGCAACTAGGCCAAACCACCGCCTGTTTGTTTGCTCTCTTCTAGGCTTTATAATTCTGCTTGGAGTGAAACATTTGCACCATTCTCTGGCGATTATTCGATCCTGGAAAGACGATGTCCGCTCACCCCACCCATACCATATTTGAATTCCTTCCTCCACACCACGAGTAAAATGGCGCTACTACTATAGTGCACTGCGCGGTCATATCCACCGCTTTGGCCGGCGCACATCGGGCGGGCAGCTCGGCTGCAGTAGTGTGCGGGTGTAGATAGGTTGACTGATTACAACTCCCGCGTTCACCCCCAAACGGTGTTATCCAGGTTGGGTGGCAAGCACTCTGTCAGCCAAACCCACGAAGCCTTGTTGTGGCAAACAGCACTCCAGCTCCTTAGTTCACGTGCACCATTTTGTACTGGCTTCCTCTTGCTCCTTCCCAAAATTCTTCTGCCAAAACCATACAAAACGGATTCAGAAAAGACAGTATCTTTATTGGCATCCGATATTAACTGAGGTTCAAAATGCATGTTGACATCCGAAAACAGCTGAGGACCGTCATTTTTCAATAACCTCTATTCTGGTCTGCGGAATTTGGAGATAGACCGGTGCTCCTGGCAACTGTTCTCCACACAAGTCCACTATACATTGCCTCAGTGGATTCCGTTTCTCCTTCTTTTCTAACCTCACCTTTATTTCTGGACCAAGCTGAAATTCATGAAATTAAAATTGCTCATAATAAACCTCATGTATTAGTCTTACGGCTACACAATTTCCACCCCGTGTCGCTGCCTTCCTTGCTCAACGGACTGTGCTCGCAGATTTTTTGAGTTTTATATTGCTTCTTTTGGTATCCATTCTGGTTTTTACTTATCATCATCCCTCTGTCAAATCCATATTGATTCTCATCTAATCTATATAACTGTTTTGGTTTTCCAGGATCCCGGTCAACAAGCGACCACAGCCATTGCATTCCAGCCAAATTCTGCGCTGGAGTACGCACCCTTGCTGCATTGAAACAGCATTACTCGCAGTGCAGTATTGGTAATCAGTCACAGAAAAATCTGCGAACCATTATTTTGCTTTGATTTAAAACTCGAAACCCCGTGCTCAGAAAGTCACATTGCCTGTTATGATCTTGTGAGTGAAACCACACTGCAATGTATGTTTGAATTCTGTTTTTCGTGTCTGCGCTGTGCCTTCTGTGCCCCGTTTTGATCTTGTCTTGCGCATGACTCTCGTGTCGAGAAATATACAAAAACAACGAAACCTTTCAAATTGTCTAAGGTTGCCCTCACCGCCTCTGCCTTTGATTTATAGTGTTCGTATTTCCGGTGCATCCTCTATATAAAAAATTGATCTTGCCTTGTGCATGCCTCTCGAAGATCGAGAAATTTACATTATAATTATTAAAAATTGCACGTAAATCGTTACGTTCCTGAAAGCCCTCTAGTGAAGAACTGAATGCAGTTTCACGTTTCTGGGACCTTGCAACTGACGGAAACTTCTATTAAACATTTCGTCGCCGAAATATCCCCCTTACTCACCCCAATCGATCAGCTTTCATGTCCTTCATAACTGTCGCCTCAAAAACTGCATTTAGCGCCGTACTTCGGCAGCATACCGACTACTCGTGGAAGTATCTAATATTCCTTTCCAGACGGTTGCATCCAGTACAATCTTTATAAGGCAAGTTCGGTTGGGAGCTTCTCGGTGTCCCGCACTTCGGACACGCGTTAGTTCACCAATATGTACCCAGTGCATTCAACACACTACTGATAGTCGCTGCGTTATACTCGCCAGTTGTTCTTTTTTAACGATTCACTGTGGACACAAGGCTTCATTCTGGGGCAGATCACTCCATCGTCCATGCACTCCGTCGCATAAAATGGATTAATTTGTATGAAACACGTGCATCGCCACTAGCCCATTTAAGGACCCTAACACCAGCCACCAGTGAAGCGACGGCTCACGGATCGTGGGGTCTTCTGCTACCATGATATCACGTTTCTCCAGTTGTGCTTAGGGTTTACTGCTTCTCCACATTTCTTGAGTTACACAACCTTGAACTCTCAGGTGTAGCTGCTTTGGTCAAGATAATAACATGGCGTTTTTTGAGGTCTAATTTTGGGCACAACGCGCATCAGTGGTCTCGTTCAAGCCTATACAGCCAAAAAGTAGAGTTTTACCGGCATAACAATCTCCGCTGGTCATATTCCTTGCGCTGACAACACGTTTCCTGCACGTGCACGTTCACTTCTTATGGCCTCTTCCGCCGCCTCGAAGCTGCGTCTACGTACCTACCTGTGCAGACCGTTCCACTCTCTCCGTACTTTAGATACTGCTAAAGCTTCCCTGGACGGCCTGGTTCATATGTTGACGGGGCGTTTCACATTTCTTCTAACTGGGGCTCGTAAACATATTGGAACCACTGCCGTATGCCAATGAATTGATGGAGGGTTTTATCCGCAGCCAAAGGCCGCCCTGTGAGCCTGGGCCAACCGGGTTTGTGGAAAAATCGACTTAACCAGAAACTTTTTGTATTTGAACAACTTTCGTGACCCAGGAAGTGTGGAAAGCAATATGACAGCCCGAACATTCAGCAGAACCAGTTCAGTCAGAAAACCTGGCTGTGACTTTAAAATAGAGGTCGCTGAAGAGATGACTGAGAAGTCGGGTGGCCAGTTCCGGAAACTTCCAGAGGACTTTGCTAAACTTTCAGCTTGGAAAGGCCAACAAACAGGCAGAATCAACAAACTATGTTGGTCGACCGACACAGGAGTTGCAAAGCCGATCCGTCATAATCCAGAACAGGTATACGCAAAAACTTGCAAGGGAAGTCGCAGAAACCAATTCGGCGGATGTTGAACCAGAAAAACATCAACAAACCTAAAGCTTGATGGGCATACTCAATAGTCCCAATGAAGAAGAAGCACGGTCCCATGCAACAGTGGGTAGATTATCGGAAGTTGATTGCGGTTAGACGCAAAAAATTGTTTCCCCTTCCCCAAAGTGAAAGCGCCTCAGAAGCGTTGGCCATTTCGCAATACTTGTCTGCCCTGGGTCTAGCAACATGATATTGGCGAGTGAAGGTTAAAACGGAAGATCGCGAAAAAGCAGCGTTTGTCCTACCCAAAGGGCTATGAGCATTGGAGACCTCGGCAATCGGTCTGTGCAATGTGTCCGCGAGGCTTACTTGTCGCACACAGATCGCATAGGCACGTAGAATTCCTAGCAGCTCATATCCATCCCACGTCGTGAGTCTTCATCGTAGTGGATTTCTAATTACTTGTTTGTTATTCTGATATTATTCGCTGGACTGAAACCATCTTATTAGACAAAATTTAGCCACATGCTTCTGTTCAATCGTTTTGTCAAATATTTTCCAAACCTCACGCTGTCACATTGGTCTCCGTGACCTGACCTCAGTGTAGACGTTTTATGCTATATAGGACAAATTCAATCGGTGGACTTGTTGTCAAATTAGATATACCTAACGACCTATCTACTCTTTTCTCTATCCACACGTTTCCGCATCTCCCAACGCCATCCTGCTGTTCAGACTTACCATGTGATTCGGCGTTTTTGTTTTACATTAGGATACCACCAGAAAACAATGCACAGCCCATTACAGTCGAGTCATCTCCTAAAATAGCCCTTTTGACTCCGAACCATGCCCATTTGTCGGCCTAATAGAAATCCATTAGAGACAAAACCATCCGCGGATTCATCCATCGCGGTTGTAGAATTAAACATATCGAGCTCGCCCCTCACATTTGAGCATAAATCCAAACGTTCTCACCTAAGCTCCCTCACCTTAACATCAATTTGCTCTGCCAGGCTCAAACACTCGTCCACTCCGCACCCACCCTACAATACGGTCCCAAAAGCCAGTTCCTCTAATATACCTCCACACTCCACCTTGCCCCGCACGGGCCACATGCCCCCAAATGACCAGCGACGCGCTTGACACCAAAGAATGAGGCGTTTTTCCAACCAGCGATGTCGCAACCCTCCTCACTAGATGCGGCCCATGTAAGAAGCAACTTTCTTCCACCACATGCGATCCTCGTCAAGCCCATAAATACAAGCACGGTGCCATGCCTTGTCCTTTTCAATCTATCATGGCCTCATTGCTCAGCTGCTTCAGGAGGAATGGCCAACTCAGTTAGACCTCAACCTCACCATTTCAGCGCGACGAAAGAGCCCAGCGGCATCAAAATCCATCTCACTACCTCATTCGGTACGAATCCTTAATCATTATATATTCTACCCCGGTTACTGCCACAAAACTGAGATTGATATCCGTATTACCAGTCCGGCACTTATTCCTTCAATGCATGCGGGAGCCATAAGAATTTTGCAAGAAGACCATATTTTTCTGAGGAAACTCTCACTGTCCATCTACAGCCGGGAAATGCAATGCTTAAGCCAACCAGCCTACAACATCTGTCTCACTTTTTCCGACCAAATGGCGAGAATTCTAGTCAGCTGCAGAGGGCCTGCCAACATTGCATTAGGTACAGATTTGCTGTGAACGCCTTCAAAATATTCCCTATTTTACCCGCTTTTTCTTCAGCCATTCCATACACTCCACCAACATTACACAGCCCCTTTACTCTCCAACAAATGCATGCTGCCTATCGGCTCTACCAACAAACAGGTTGAAAGCTACCGTATCTAGTTAATCAGACGTAAGGCAACCCAGTTTTCCAGAGACTTTACCAACAACGTGTATTCGTTTTTGCTTGTCTCAAAATGACTCTTCATTCTATATCAATCATTCAAATTCACCTTCCAGTATCACGGAGCGAATTTCGTTGCTACTAATAAATTCTCCTTCGACATTAAATAAGATACATGCGCTAAGCCTGGTGATGTATGCACGTAGATGCGATTTCATTCTCATCACTGATGCATGGCTGACGGACAATACTCCCGATAGAGATATTGCTATAGTTGGTCACAATGCTTTTAGTAATGGCAGTGTAAATAAGCATAGGAGAGGATGTCTGATCCACACGATAGACACCCTTCCAGGCCCGTGGTACAACCACCCTACCTTTATAAACCTGAAAGAATCCACCTTGCTAAGTGTGGCTATCGGGCGTCAGGACTTACTGACCAGTCTCATCTACCGTCCCCTTAGTAGGCATCAGTCAGAAATCTTGCCAATAGTTGATGCGCTTAACGCGTCCACCCACGTTCTAGATCCAAAGCTGGTAGCGGGAGAGTTCAAAGCTGCAAATCCTTCTTGGTCTACTTTCTCCTCCACAAAGAACTTCCCGCTTGCACTACTCTACTCAGTGCAACCCAGCTTGGCACAATTAAAGAGGTTGAGCACATCG
>LUCM01000753.1:0-34607 GCA_008360955.1 Fasciolopsis buskii | reverse complement strand
CGCCAAATAGGCTATATCAAGAACCGCCAGAGCGGCCGTAGATTCCTCTAATCTCCGATACTTTGGGACTTCTCAACATTTTACTTTTCCTTACAGTTCATCCCACACCTCTCAGCTGGAATGACGATGCAGAGATTTGAAATGTGCGGACTGCACTGAAAAATCTAATGGATGAAGATCCAATGGACCACAGAACCTGTATGACCTCAGATAACCACAAGATCACCAACACGGAAAGTAGGGACGGGGATCTGATACCCAACCGTATACTTCACAACACCACATAAAGCAATGCAAATACACATGGATCTACACAGACAAACAAGAACGCACCTTGATTAACATCCAATTGTTCTGGGCTATTATTCCAGTCTCATTCGCTTGTAAATCGGTCTCGAAAAGTGTTATCCGTGATAACGGAAATGGCAACATTTCACCAACTGTTTAAACGCGCTAGGTCACTGACCAACAAATTTTATATCAAACGGTTCACGTGCCACATTGTTATTGCGGTTCAGTGCGAACCGAACTATTTTCTGTTTCTGTTAGTGCAAGTAATCCATATACTTATTTTATCTAGCAACTCCCAAGGAATTTTGCTTGATGTTAGTCTTCTCTTTAGTCCACTTCGTCATTTGTGGAATTTGAGAAGTAAACATGGAAAAAAGGAGTGAACTCAAACTGTAAACCATCAGACATCAATCGGTGTGAAAGCCTTACTGAAATACAGTTTTCAACAATAATAATTTATTTTCACTGCTAAGGATGCTGTTTCAATTTTGTGGTTTAATTGAGTCCAAACTTAACTATCAACTGCCTCCAGTGGACGACTCAACGCGGGATTATTGCATACTGTATTGTGTTAACCAGAAGTGATGTTGGTGTTAACTGCCCCGTGCACCGACAGCTCATAAAACAGCTTGAAATCCCTGGCATTCATTTAGTGAACAAATTGAACTTCGACCTTATTTCCAGTAAATCACACCAGTAACTCAGTATATCTTACTTTATTTCTTATTGCGGACTGATTTCTCTAGCCTCCGCTGCTAAATTCCTTAGGTATTAGCTGTCTACTGACAGCAACCCCTTCTTTGAATCTGTTGTACTCTGTTATTTCATCCTTAAAGGAAGTATAGCTTAGAGAGCAATATTTCAGGAACAATGTAATCTTGTTGGAACTTGCGATTTCCTCACATAGGAACCTATTTTAGAGAAGACTTACCAGCCTACCACCCAGTGTAAACTGGGTGCCTAAATAATCTGCTTAAATCAGTGCCACTCCAGATACTACTAAAATGTATCAAGTAATCAAGCTCTGTAGGTCATATCCAAAGTCTTCGTCGTACTTAGGCTACCTGAACAGAGGTCATCTATCAGTAGGGGTCGATCGCTCTGAGCTAACGGACAGTAACCGTGCAAATCAGTGACGGATAGGTGCAATATTATCATGTGGTGAAGTTGAACAAACCGTGGAGAGCCTGCCCGGTAGCGTAATGGCTAAGGCGTTCCACTCAGAATCGTTCGCCCTTGTTTGGGTTCGCGTCGCAGTTCGGGCGCGGTGGATATGCACTGCTGTTGATTCCTAACAAGGATGAAATAGCTGTACAGTGCTTCCATGGTTTCTTTATGGTGATTTGAGAGATGATATCACATGGTGAATTATTTCATGTAAATACTCAATCTCATACTACTAACATGCACCCCAGATATATCAGAACAAAGCAGCTGCACATGGGAACTTGAAAAGTCCGTCTCATGAAGTGCAGATATCATTACTCATGCAGGCAGAAGACAAGTATGGAGATCGGAAGGCAAGTTCGAGCATTCTGGAGAAACTGACTAGGAACGTGGACCAAATTTTTTCGGTTAGGGTGCAAGGAGCTTAAAATCATCCGAATAATTCCAACTGTACATGGTAGTTGATGTTCGAAAACACTCTTGACTAACTGTTTATGATGTCAGAAAGAAGACTGATGGTGCAAGATGGTAACGTTTCGCAGTACCTTTGTCAACCACTTGTGTAAAATTATCTGGCATTTCTAGAACACTAGTAGAAAAATAACCTGATTAACGGTCACTTTTTAAGAAACAGTCACGAAATTGAGTTTATCCCTATGACGGATGAATTGACTGTGTCAGTCTCTTGTGGACATACTAATAAATCACAAAGCCTGATTAGGAACACCCAGTTGTTTTCAGTTGCAATTATGTAATAGAGGCCTGAGAGGCAGTACCGGGTCAGGTTCGCGTTTGCTTTTCATACTGAGCTTAGTAACTAATGAACCTGAATTCAGGTTCAGCTGGCTGTCAGAAGTTTTGATCCTTGTCTCATACTTCTTCTCACTTTTGATGATGTGCCCAGTAAATAATGTTCCCTTACCCGTCCTCCATTTGGTGAGAACTGCAAAAGTCCATGCAGCTCCCTAGATGGCAAAATCGGTAAACCTAAAGTAGACTGCCCACATGAATACGTGAATTTTGCCAGAACACAACAGCGACGTAAATAACCCTTCTTGGACATGACGGCTTGTAAATAGACAGTCCTAGCAAAACTGGGTTAGGGTGTATTGTATACACCTACCAACGGATAATGGAGGATAGGTAGAGGAAGGCAACGTCTGGCTATTATCATCGAAGACGAATAATATTTTAATACATGAAGCAATGATTGAGATATTTTGATAAATATGGCTTCAGTGAGCTCCAGTGCTTCGACTTTCTTTTGCGTAATATTAATCTGAATGGCCGAATTCGGTTGACCCTGTGACCTACTGCCACCAATCTAACTGTGGTATAAGTAGATGGAGAATTCAGCTCATCACGTGGGGGCGTAAAAGGTTGGGGTAGTGATTTCGACAGCATCCCGTATGTGCTCTAAAATTTGCAATTTTGTTATTGCAAATGTCACCGCGAGTACAAGAGAACTGCTAGACAGCACGCAAGGCATCAGGATCAACAAGAAGCCTCACTTAATTTCCGAAGCCAAATATTTTTGATTGCCTAGTGTTTGCACCACGTGTGTCTAAAATCCGACTGAATAGGTTTTGGTAATGCTTAAAAGAGCATCATATGTAGGCAACAAAAACAAGAAAAATACTGTATTTTTTACTGTAACTTGTCTTTTTTACATTTCTATAATCCAGCGACGTTGTTTGATTGAATGTTTTTATAATCGCAGACTTATAACGTTTGTTCTATGAATTCATTTTCCACTTGATCGCTGATACATATTTCTGCAGTGTCAGAACGAGGCCAAACCAACTCTTGTACACACAGTCCAAGAATCTGAACCACCGTTCAATTTCAGATTGTCTGACGGTAGGCACTTTGACATGGCACTTAACTGGAAAATCTGTTAGTTGAAGTTTCCAGGAGAATAGAACTATGACACCTGTTATTTTAGATTAGATTTTTTTTTAAAGTGAATAAAACAATGAGGTCGAAAAGCCAGTGTTATCAATGTCACCGTTTTTTATTCTAGTTGAAGAAGTGTCGCTAAGGAGCCACTCATTGCTTGTGTGCATCAGTTGAAAATTATTCATTGTCCCCACAGAGCCCTATTTGTGAGTTACTGGACATTTTACAAGATGACCGTGAGTTACCAGTGAGCAGATTACAGTGCGTCAAATATCATTTTTAACCATCAACCTGATGCAGTTTCCTGCTTTGTTCGTAAGTAGTTTAATTTTCAAAGGTGAATGGATTCTAGCCTCTTTCGAAGAAACCGATGCATGAGATTATCGGATCTAGCAGTCGGTTTTACAAATAGACCACATGTTATAATTAATTCGTTGCCACCATGAGGCTGGCAGATTACACTTGTTTTCTGAAGATGTCTTATGACCAGACACTATAGGAAATTGGTTTTCAATCGTTGTGTTAAGTAAGCTTCTTAAACCAAGCTCTCAGATTCCACTCACTGGTGGTGCAAACAGGCTGAATAAGGATTAAACATAAAACCCCAAAGGTACAAGCCACATCCATACCGTAGCGGCCAGGTGTGTAACCCATCATTTTAAACTTGCGCAACTAACAACGTAAAATCAAAAGAATATGTAGAGAATTAGTAGGCATCTAGTTTCTCGATTTCCTCATTATTCCAGCGGATAACATTCAGCGAGTTGTAAATTCGTAGCCAAAGAGTTATATTCCCCTATCTCATAATGTTTAGTTGGCAATCAAGTTATATGATATAGGGTTATTAGTTAACTTCATCTTGGTTGTTAATTTTTTATCACTGTACAAGATACTTGATGGTAGCTATTGGGCTTGAAAAACTGAACCATAAAACTGTCGCTAATCATCTCGTCAGTGTTCTACCTGCCTATTGGATTGTTGGGGCATCAAAAATAACTTATTAAAAGAGATTCCTGAATAGTTTCCAAGGAAAAGGATAATAGAACTGATAGCCACCTGTCGTCGTCTTAGATTTTTTTCGTAAAAGCGTTCCTAAAAGGAACATTTCAGAAATAAGAAAACCACAAACGATTAGTTGGGTTTTAAAGAAGTCACCAAAGCTATTAGTATACGTAGACAGTTCGCACTGTGATGCACGAAATATCTGTCATCTGGTCACAATTTTAAGCCTGTCTGACGTTTTATAAATTTCCTTACTAATTTGGTCCAATTCTATAACCATCAGTCTGACTCATATAGTCTAGGTAGTTAGTGAATAAGAAATTAACGGTAATTTTCACGTGCACTGTTGGCTGTTTTCTTCTGTTGATTTGTAGGTAAGACTACCACAAGCAAACAAAAAGCAACCACAACAACAACAACAAAACTATCACTGCCATTTTCAGTGCGTTTGCTGGCCATTTCACTCAGCATTTCATAATGGAGGTCATACATTAGCCAAGATAATTAACAACGTTGGTTCACAGTTCTCTCTAGTATCTCTTTTTACTAGCGGGTTTTATGTCTCTAAAAATTTTTTCTATTCCTTGAAAGCTTCAGGTTGTACGTCTTATGCTGAAAAACGGAATTCTGATCATAATCACAATGAGACGTTTGTATAAAAGAATGCGCTCCAAATCCAGCTGATTTTCGGGAAGACAAAACACATTCACTCAGATAATGAGCCTAATTTAATAAGACATTCATTTCTTTTATTTTCGTCATTTTTGCAAGGCATTCTTTAGAAAATAAATGTCTTATGACTCCAGTTTTACGGTTAAAAGCGATAAGCTTATCCCACAGAAATATTGGCTTCGTTGAGGACAGCTCCCATTGCTTAACAACTAGCTTTCTCTTAACCTGAGGGCTGAATGGATCACATGTTGCATATCGTATTTTCTACGGATAAAACCAGTGAAATAAAGCCATGGTTTACGAAACAGACCACGAAAACCCTAGATAGCATAAGATACATTACAGACGGGCGTCGTCTGCATCTCTGCTGCTACATTCTGCGGCGATGGGGGCACAACTGGTAACGGCTCACACAGTCAGTTAAACGCAGTTCAACGATCATTGGTAAGAGACGTGAGGTTGTGGGTTCGCAAAAACCCAACTTGAGTCTCTGGTCCACATAAAACCAAAGAGGGTTGAAAAACCACATGGGAATAAAGCGGAGTTAGCATAATTAATCATTTTATTGGCACCTACCAAATGGTCAAAATAATTATTACATTCTCTTAAATGTATCCCACAGATTAGAATGAAGCAATGCGCTTTTCAAAGACATGCTGTTTATCAGGTTTTTCTGCACAAAAACAAAATCTTGTTCATGCTATTTACGAAGCCATTATAAGCCAGAAGAATATATCAACAAAATGTAACCAACTCCTAATTTATCAATACATTTGCATCTACTTGAAGATCACCTCCAATTATTTATTTTTCGGTGTTTAACTTCATATCAATTTTAGAGTAGTTTTCCCGATTCGTCTTCACCCGAACCTCTACTGTATAGTTCTTATAAAATAACAGAAATGCAGTGAAATTATACCTATAATAAACATTTGGTGTTTTCTTGCCGTTCTTCGAAATCAACAACGCCATATCAAAATATGTAAGGACTTCCTAGAAAAAAACAATTTGAATCAGTGGGATTTTTCTCCCTGAACAGTTTGTAAGAGTTAGTCTTTTCATTGTTGCTTTCTCTTTACTTTACTTTTAGCAGGAGTCGCAAGAGCCGGAAGTTCAAGAAGCTTTTTCAATAAAATAATCCGACTTCTACAACTGCGAATATGACCAGATCTTAGCAGTCCATCTTCATCCGTCAACTTTCTCGTGTGTTTATGTGTTCCAGTGATTTTATGCTATTAACACAGTATTCGTATTAAAATAATTGCCGAACATTTTCTGCAGCTAACATAGTACTTACCTTGAACATCACAAAATATCTCACAGAAATAGTTTTATTACCCTAAGCAACATAGTTTATTAGAGTTTCATTCATCGGTTGCTGAATAAATCCTTCATCCTCATTGTTTTCAGTGGCACATAAAATGATATTGGTTTGTAATTTCAGAAGCAAAGAACGGTTTTTGTGGTTACTGCCGTTCGTCAGCTGTGGATGTTCGATACTCTTTTGTTCAATAATCACTAAGCTTACACTACCGGTTTGCCTTGGTACTAAAATCTCACTTGAACCGTAAACATTATTTATAAATAATGAGTCAATTCAAGAATCGCAGGGTCGTTCTTTCCATTATCCTTGTATTTGGTATTAACTGACTAAAGACTAAACCGGCAACCGTAAACCGACACTGAAATCGGCCTTGTCTAACCGACGAACAACTTCTGCCAAATTACTCTGAGGAAACGGCAGTCACGCTTACTTATCATGATTCAGATTAGTTCCACTCTAATCCTTTATAAGGAATTTCAGCAATGACGGGCATAATTTTCTTTATGAATTTCAGACCATCAGCCATTTCACTCTTCATCTGGGTTGCCATCATTTTGAACAAAATTCTAACAGGTTCCACCTTTTGCGAACATAATTAACATCAGAATAAATTAGATTCTGTTTCAAGATTTCTAATTTCCACTTTGAAAATAAAATAAGCACTCACAGGAATAAATATGCACGTGCTTGATGAGAAGCCCTAGGTATTTTTACTTAGTTAACACCTATGTTCCGTGATCAATGTATCAAATGTACGTACGCGACTCAGTTTGCCCTTCACCTTCTCAGTTCTGAGTATACTAAACGTCGACCGCTGGCTTTTAGTCAGCTGCGCTTATTATCCTGTAAAGAACTTGGTGACAACAAGTTCAGTGAATAAACCCAAGTCAACTGAAATGTGTAAATGAAACAAAGGATGAAGGATGGCTCAACATTTAGTCTGTTTATTTGAACTGTGTATGCGATCTTCAAAGGCTGAGTGGATTAGTACTGTCGGTAAACATTGATGAGCAATCTCTAGGATTAGACTTTTAAACATCAACAACTCGAGCAGAATCATGATCCAGATAAATTTCGGAGTTCCAACAGATTGCAGATAAAACTTCCACCTACGGTTTGTCCACATAAATTCACTATACGTTCACTGGCCCTCAGAGCTGTCTTAAATACATTTTACTGAGGCCGTTGCATGAAACTCTTAGTAATGTTCATTTGTTCATCCCAGTTACAATCGCGACAGATTCTGCCCAAAGTTTAAAAACTTGCACGGTCTTAAGTCGAATCCAAGAACGGGTACGGTAGATATATTTGAAATCACTGGCCCGCAGCCTTGATAAAAAACATGTTACGTCACTTATTTCTTTATGGTCTCTGAAAATACTGCAAATAGCAAAATATAAAATACAAATATTATACAATTTAGGTCAAAATCAAAGGAAGCCTAGTCTTGAATTAAGCATAATAGATGTAGACAGAAGGAAATGTAAAAACATTGTGGCCTCAGTTATTCAACTGGCGTTTATGGCTGGTGGGCAACCCACATGGGAACAGAATCTACTGGTGTGAAAGTCAATGCATTTGCCGGATAAGGAGTGATTTGAATCAGACATGTCTGGACACCTTCGGTCAAATTAGAGACGGTCGACGTTGTGGGGGAGGACAAGTCGACAGCAGGGATGATAGCCTTCAGTGACATGGCCTCATCTTCACGAAACTCCCGCTTCAAAAGGTTACCAGTCTTGTCACCAAAGTATGATTGACTCAGAATTGACTCACTGCTTTTTATGTTTCGCGCAGTTGAATTCAACGCTCCCGTCATTCTTGGTGGGCATGTTTGCCCCGCACACGTGTATGCCGTGTCGCAAACCCGGTCAGTCACTGAAGCGGAGTTTGGACTCAAGGGAGGTGATGCAATCATTTGCAAACCAGTGGAGCTTAGGTCTGATAATACAACAAAATCAGTGTTCAGCTGAGATGGGCTAGCAAACTGACCAGTGCAAGGAAATGTGTGGAATGTATTATGTTGAGTGGGAGTCACGTAGACCACTGCCCCACCAAAATCACAGCTGCATTCTGATAATGTGTTAGGGTGAGGAGAGTGTCTGATTTGAGATTTGCATTGATCCGTGGCATTCGTAATCTCAATTTCCTTGAATTCTGTTTTGATGTCCACTGGGATCTGACAGGCTGGTCTGAAGTTAGTCTCGTCCGATTGTGTTGTAGTAATTAGTCTAGCCGTCAATGAGGATTGCGGGTTGGCAGTATTAATGTCAACACCTGCAGTACGTTCTTTACGAGACAATCGCCTAAGTTGCCATAACTTAAATGATTCCACTCTTCTGCGGTAGAGGTAGAGCATTAGACCAATGGTAGCCAACAAAATTCCTAAGCAGAGTCCAACTACTAAGAATACAGTTGTAATGTACAAGGATTTTCCACCGTTAGCCTCCGTCACTGCGCCAAACACACCAGAACCAGAACTGTGTGGAACATGACGAACTGATTTGAGTAGATCGGTTGTGAGTAAATTATGCCCTTCAGGCAGAATACGTACCTTGATCGACCCACGTGCTGGTTGTATTGCAGGTCCTGCCCACACGAAAAAATCGATTTTCTCCTCCAGTTCGCTTTGAAGTCTTAACTGGGAATCCAGGAGTTGGTAAGATTCAAATTTCAAGGCGCCGTTGTCAATGGACTTTAATGACACGTTCACATCTGAGGTTAACTCGCTATCCGGATAACCGGAAGCGACAACAACCTCGTCGTTTACAAGAAATCTTCCAAGACGCAAATGAGTTGCCCTCGGGAACGTTACCACTGGAGTAAAATTGTAACTTAACTCGTTCCTGTTGGTGGTCTGATGGATGAGATTCCACAGCATGCTCGTATTAAACACATTCCTGACTAAAGCCGCCCGAGCTCCAGGTTGAAGTTCCAACTCTTTCAAAGTTAAAAGAGGTTCCACCTCAATGTACAAAGAAAACTCAGTATGCAACCTTTTCACCTCAGATCTGTGAGGTGGTGCATACTCCGTGAACATCCTACGAGCTTTCCACAGTGGGCCAGTCCATGGATCGACTTCAGCACGAATCACTGTGGAGTCTACTGCTGAAGACTTGCTGGTCTGTTTGTAACTGACTCGGCCTTTCAGAAGATCAGCAAATGAAAACGAATTCACCGGAACAGTGTCCAAACACAACCTACCAAAAGACGGAGATTGAACAACGGTTAACCAAAGCCATTCTGATTGCAAAGCATTGCGCACGAGTGTATGATTTAGTGTGGTTCTCAAGGTTATTTGAACGTGATTTTGATTTACGGGTGCCCAATCTTGGCCTTGCAACAAATGAATAATACTTGTCTGTGGCACTAACTCAACAGGCCAAATTCGGATCGCAATAGCGCCCTCAGTACCACTTTGCTGTCTTTTTACTCCATCTTGCCGAAGGTCCCGTAAGTGAAAAGTGAAAGTATCCAGGATAGGTGAACTGACAACGTGAAACTTTGTCATGTACACCAGTCGATTCTCATCCACATCAGCTTGACTAAACGAACATCGATTTCTACATGGTTGACAGGCATTTTGTGATGCGAAAACATAGTCACTTATGTTGGCTTCCGTGAGTAAACACAAATGTCCAAATTCTGGATAGGACACCAGGTCGAACTGAATATCTCTGGGTGGACTGTCGTCATCTACTGCATATAACCGGTCCTTGGAAATGATCGCCGGCAATCCAACCAGACATTCAACCAGGAAGTTGTTATGGGATAATGATGATAACGCAGCAAAAGTGAATTTGAATTGAGAGCTCGGTCGAATAATCCGTGGACGTTGATCGTTTACTGGCCTGATACGTACAGGAATTTCGATTCCAGTTTCAATCCACCCGCCGTTGAATGGATCGTAGTTATTGTCAACCTAAAAGAGATTTAGGAATTATAACAATGCAAATAAGAAGCATTCTAATCATTTGCGCACGACCAGTCACACATGTATTTTGGTTGGCACACAAACGTGAACGATTAATAGTCCAAATGTCACCGCAAGGTGAAAGGCGGAATGTTTCTTAAAAAACATTTCAAAGAGGTTTATTTCGTTTTAAACAGAGAGTAGGACACAAAAGATTTATCTTACGTTGGAGCTTGTGCTGCATTTTACGATAATAACATTTCACTTGGTGATCAAAAAATAAGATAGTTGTCGGACCAAAAACCTACTCGTGACATTTTCTGACCATCGGATAGTTGCACCAGTTTAAAGCTGGTTATTTCGCCATCATCTTGAGACAAAGAAGCTTGCTTTAGATTAGAAAGATTTAGAAAATATATTGGTCATAGTTTTTCCATACAAAGAGCAAAACGACTCAAAGTTTCATGATAAAATATGCTATCGAATGTGAACCGATGTTTAACTATATAAGCAGTAAATTTTCCGTCGTTCTTGCACGGTCTTCGTATTTTGCAGATCTAATTCTGACTTTGTCAGTTATACAGCCATTCATCTTCCAAAATTTGTGTCATTGGAATTAAAAATACTGTCGTCAACAAAAACAATTTTTGGCGAAAAATATGTCGCATTATTTTGTCCCAGAAATTTGATTCAAGCCCAAGCCAGTTTGCTAATTCTGACGACGTTTACTATCACGGAATCAATGGAGGACCTAAAGTTTAGGCTCGGTTTTGGCGCCTCAGATATGCTATGGTTTACATCATTTGCAAATTTTTAAACAAGCCATAGGTCATCAGTCTTATTCGTGAATCATAGTGTTCTATTACATCATCTAGGCCATCATCATTTCATTTTGTTTGACTATTTGCTACCCCGTACACAAATGTGACCGACGCTGAGGCACAAGACACAATTATAGCTACCATTATTTGTAAAACCAGCACCTTTGTGTTATCTTAGTAACTCATATTCGGCAAAATATTTTGCCTTCCTGTGATTCATTCACAGTAACTACTCAAGGCATATCTGGTATTTTGTACTAAACATGTCAGTGTTACTTCATGTGGTTTTTACTTTCCAGTGTTTCCTCCTGTTTCAAATGCCAAAACCGCGAAACTAACTTTAGGTTCTTGCGGCATTTTCCAAGGCTTACATCTTTGTTCACAACTTTGTGCAATTCATCTGGTGAATAACTAGTGGCGTGAAAAGGAGGCGCAAATATTCTGACAGACCTACCGATGACAGTCTACTCTGCCTCTTCTTGGCTGACCCCATTGCAGATGGAGGGCAGTGGTGATCACGAACGTGGCGGTCAACGGAGTGGAGCATAGGCGATTAGAATGCTCTTTTATTCGTTTTCCTTATTCCGCAACTCATATATTTCACAATGCAAAATTAACGTGTAAATATAAAGAAGTGTTCTTTTCCTTTAACTACCTGTTTTGAGTTCGCTTTCAATCGCCAAGGTTCCGACTGGGCGCTATTTAGCCCCGGGGTTGGTGTAAAATATACAAATAAACCTTTTTGTGGTTTGCTTCACTCAAAGTATTTTTCAATAACAGATTTCCTCTTTACTGTGTGCCCCGTAGCCTGTTGGTCATCTTATTTTACATATGCAAGTGCTGCCTCAGACTGACACTTACTGGGGCATGGCTCACGTTGAACTTTCTGATTGTGTACATTTCAGGTCGGTCATGCTGCCACTTCGAAGATAGCATACTATAGCTGGTTACCAATGGTTTAGTAAAATCAGATATACTCCTGCCATTTTTCCTGGTCCTCCAACAAAATAGGACACAACCAAGTGTACGGTTATGTTCCTAAAAGCAGTTCTGTCAGCAGTGAAGATGTATCCCTGAACTAATAATTGCCAAAACCATCGGACATTTTCTGAATTAAATGATTTTATCAATTACAAACGGACGCCTGGCCAAAAGAAAAATTTGAATCATACCTTTAGGCCTCATCTTTTTACTTCCCCTAATCCTTCTATTCCGCCAGGAATTAAGTCACTATAACCCATTACTCTTTTAAACGAAACTTATGTATCTTATAGTTCTATTCGGGAACAACCAGAGATCGAACACGAAGACGACACATGGAAGTATATAAATCCGGGGAAAATTAAATAGAGAATCAAGAGAACATAGGCAATTATTTAATGTAATCGTCTTCGGTATTCAGGTTGCCCCTTTGACTGGTTTCTTTTGAATGAAGCGTTACATTTTTCATATCGTATCCGAAGCCAAATGTCGGAAGCTCAATTCTCTATCACATTTCTTGTTAGAAACAAAAAATAATGTCATCAGAAAATAAAATTGAAATACGTGATTCTGTTGAGTATATATGCAATAACAACCTCCAGGTTAACTTGAAGGGTTGCAAATTTCAGCCGTTGACTGATTTTGAAATGATTCTTTTCCAAAATGACACGGATGAACCTGAACGTACAGAATAAAATGTTAGTTGATGCCTATGTGAACAATAATTTTGCAAAGGCGTGGTAAGCGTTACAACTAATGTTATGTTCATGAACCTTCACAAAGGATGGCGTTTTCCCATTTCATATCTTAAACAGGTTTCAGAATGTCAAAACGCAAAATATTTTAAGCTTACCTTTAGGTATATAGAATCGTTCACAGTTTCGGAGCCGTCGTGCACATAAAATGCATGTAAGGAATTATCAGTAAGATAACTCTTGGTAACCGCTACTTGTGAAAATAGTGATCCGTCACTTAATCTCAGTGATCCATGGTGAGGTTGTTTAATCAGTCTCAAACGGAAAGCATCCATGCTGGATACCTTGAAAAGCAGGGTTCACGTTTGACAAATCGTTTGCCAGTTCGAAGGGGAAAAACGTAAAAGAAAAAATTGCAACTGGATTGTCCACCAAAATACATAGACAAATCCGTTTAATTATTCCATCAGTCAATCTTTGCCCCTTTGGTTACGTTGGTACAGGTAAGACTGATCATATTTAAAAAGCACGAGATGAGCGACTTTTACTCAAATTCCCATAAAATAAAATGAAATAATGAATCTGTCAGAAGTAAACCAGATGTTTAAAGGCATACCTACTCACACATGTTGATAAGCATTGTAAAAAGTTATTCGATTTTTCCCATACAAAACCCCAACCACTAAGCTTGCACCCACTGGTAAATTAAATGTTATAAACCCATTCGGAATAAGTTATTAGTCTCTAGGTTGTGAATAAGTTGTTTTTATTGAGTCCTGACTTCTTTTATTAGTTCCTTGCCTTCATTTCTCTGTTCCCTTAAAGGGTATACCTGAAAACTTAACTGCAAATATTTGTTTGCAACCGCCGTCTACAGTTTCGCAAATACTCCATTATCTATGTAGACCGACATTAAATTTGAGAACCTTAATTACATTGTTTGGCGTCCCATGGTTTGTTAAGCCTATGAACGTGAGATAATAAATAAGCTCCGCACGGCAGCATCTTTAAGGATTCTTCTTATCTTGCAAGAAAACTATCAGGAATTGGCTTAGGTACCAATACATTCCGAAGTTCCAGCAAACGACTATTCTAATAACATTTATGAGAGCAACGCACACGACACAACCTTGCCTATGAACAAGAGAGTAACTTATTAGCTTTCATAGCATCACAATTTCTCAGGCACGGCAATGATAAGGAAAGAGTGGCCAGTCAGGTAACTTTAAAATACATGACTGAAGAAGCAACATTAAATAAAAAACGTATGGTTATAAGTAATCTAGAACAGCTGTGATATTTCTTCAATGCAAATTGATCTTATAGATAACTTTCAGTTTGGAAATACGAAAGACGGTGGTTCTCTAATTGTTCGCAGTTTCCGATGGATGGAAATATCATTAATTTTTTTCTTTTAGCTCAAAAACAACCATATAAAATGTGATAAAATAGCAATTTGTACCCTTGATATCACGGAAGGCATTTTTCATGGCTTGTATTATTCAAGTTTGACTTCGGTCATGGAGGTTTGAAGATTGAATCTTACATCTACCACCGATTCATCCTAAATCTAACAGACTATCGTCAGCCCGAAACCCTAGTTGTATACACAATTTCTTTGGTAAACATAAAGTTAGGGAATAAAAAGGTTAACGAACAAGCCTTTGTTCGTGGTTAACTTCTATGCATACTACTTTATGATGATCTTAACTAATCCAGTTCGTGATCTTAGCCTCTTGTGGTGTAAGATGTATGCTGAATTTTGACTGACTTTCAATGAGCTTCTACTCTGTAATGTTTAGCTTCAACTCCGTCGATAGTGGATTTGCTCAAATCAAAGGGAGCAAATGAAATTGTAATGTTATTGGGCCTACTTTGAAAGTAAGAGTGCAACCGTGCACAACACATCTCAGTACACCTCAAACTTGAAGTAGCTGTAAGGCACATGAGTCTTGAGGAATGAGGGTGGGTCATTAGGGCTTTTACTTGTAAACGTTACATTATTGTGGGTTGCTGTGACAACGGTCATCATGTTTGGTCTCATCGCCATTCAGTACCATGTCTTCCAACTTCAAAATGTCCCGTTTGTTTGACATGCATACATCAGAGTGGACCCTCCTTTATGGATTATCTATTTCGTGATATACAACACTGCTTTGAACTTTACATCGTTAAGCCAATAATTGGCTGAACGAGACCAGAGGCTGTAGAACTAAGTCCCGCTCAAACAGCCTAGCACCGAAGACATGCTAGTCACAAGCGTTCTTCCCAGGGGCCATGCTTATGAGCTGCTGGAGATTCCTTGAAAAACAGCTGTGTAGTGCTCTGATGGTTTCTAGATGCCATCCACTCAAAACTTTCTTGTGTAAATTTATTCTCCAGCTAGGCTCTTTAAGCTAAATGTGTGACTCGGTGGATAATAATGTAAGGTAATAAATTTGATGTGAGACCTTACATCAGCCACCGAACCAGAGTGATTATGCTTATAATAACAAAGGTACACGCAGCTAAGTATTCTTATATATTTTTACTAAAATATCACCAGGACGAGCTTTTTAACCGAAGCACTCACAAAAGAAAATCATGGACAATGGTATAACGGTTAATAGCTTTGGTACAATGCAGTCTGGAGGAAGTACTTTTTATACACCCCAAACTGAGTAGAAATTTTTTCAATGGATGCTGGTGGATAAAGTCGTTATGTTATTAGACATTCGGAACATAATTTTAGAGGTCTTCCAAAAGCCAGGAAAAGTGTTTCATGAAAGTAGTGGCAAATACCCAATCCTCAATAACTCGGGTTGATAAGTCACAAGCTCATGGTGGAGAAGGCTACCTTCTTTGTTAACTATCACATCTGGCCACGCAAGAGAATCTAGTTGAATGACAACAAGACTCGAAAGCTCCGTGTAAAGTAAATGATGGCAGGGAGATTAAATAAAGCATGTTTTTCTATGAGAGAGCCAAAGCCACTAGAAATGTTTAAATCCCCGAAAATCAGAACACAAATGATTACCAATAAATATCCGGTTGGCATATGCGAACGGGACCTTCACTCCTTGCTTGTTGCGTTGATAAAAGTTTGAATAATGTTAGTAACGAACTCCATTATCTTTTACGTCACTAATTTTAAATGACGCATTATGATTTGTCGATAAATAAAACAATCTCACTGGTTCTACAAAGAACTTAACAGGGTCAGTCAGTTTGATCTACTTATCGGTAATACCTTAATGCGAGGTTACAACTTCATTTGAGCATAAAATTCAAAGTCGTTTCAGGACCCCATATTTGTGGGAGGATTTTATCCTTTCGTCCACCGAAGTAAAGGCCTAGCCTGCATTTTATTAAATGTAACTTTCCACGTGACAAACTCTAGCTTGATGCTTCATTTATCTGGTACATGTTTATTATGTTTAGTATTAGCATAAGTACATTATACTTACCTCGCTGACATGCGACATTTACACCAGTGGAAAAATTCAATATCGACCTGCATGCAGTTCTCACTATGATTCAGTAATTCTCCTGTACACTTTCTCGTACCCGAATGGTTAATAAAACACTGGTCTTTTTTCGCCCATATGACAACATAATAAATTTTGCATTGAACGAAATTTAAAAATTTAAGCTCGCTTACTGGAATAACAAAGTGCCAGACAATTTTTATGTATTTTCCCAGATCACTTACCGTATGGTGCTCATACAAACTCAACAGAGGACGCGGATCTATATTGTTCCAAGTCAGTTCTTCTGTGCCGTCCTCATCAACCACCACTGGACGAATTTTAAACAACCGATCTTGGTTTTGTTTGTTCACGTGGGAAAAGGCAACAGAAATATTAAATTGCGCAATATGTTGCACGCGACTCCAAGAAAGCGGCAGAATTATAGCTTCTTCCACTGAGCGTTGATAGGCGGAAATGTTGAGTAGAAATGAATCAGTGGTTTGATACATTCCTGGTTCCGCTGGGGTCAAAACAAATGGTGAACGGTAGAGTTCCTCATGATAAGCATTCTCCTGAAGTTTAATTGAGTTTTCCATACCTTCTCGTAGTGTTTCCTTATTCGAAGGAACGTTGAAGACGTAAAAAATTCTTCCATCGTTGATGTCATCCTTGGACGGGGAGTGGATTTGAGGCAAACAATGAAATTGCCATAAAAAGGACTAGTGACTGAATCTCTCATTCATTGCAGCATAGCAAAACAAAACCTCTCCAAATAGCATGGTTGTAAACAGTTAGAAATCCTTTGATCAAATCTACGTTAGGAAATTGTTCAGGAAGTAAATAAAGTAACAAAAACAATGTTTAAGTCCGTCAGCAGCAAAATCATTGTGCACAACAAATCCAGCGGCTAACGGCATAACAGAGTCATTAATCATTCGAATGACTTGCTAAAATTGAACATTTGCCCAAAATTTATAATGGAAATATACTTGTTACTCCAATTCACTGAGTGAAATGAAGTACTGGAAAGCGTGCCAGTTTCATTTTATGACCGAAAAAAGATTCAGTTTTTCCTGCATTGCTCATCAAATTTCAAGCAATGAAACATTTTGGTTCCACTAAATCTATTTTCTGTTCTGCATTTTGGGAGTGTCCAAATAGATTCTAAAGAACTTCGGCAAAAACGGTTTACATATGTGTAACCGAATTGCCGCTCTTTCAACGAAAAATGGACGTATCACAGTGTTTTTTAGAAAAAATCCGGAAGACAAACTGAGATGCTCTCAAAATTCTGCGAGGATTCGCCTGCAATCTTACTGACGTTACCTGTCCAACATTCATTCGTTGACTATATAACGATACAATTCAAAGACTTTAGCAACCCATAGCTCTGGACTTAAGCTCTAATATTTTTGTTTCTTTTCACTGAAGCTTATTACTTATCCCGAGTTATGAGTTATATGCCAGTAATGACAGCAATTTTTGTTGGTGACATCCTACACGAATATTCCAGATGGCAAACTAAATAACAATTTCACTTTTACAACCAATAATACTCATTTGTGTCTGGCTAGGGCCTGGAAACTTGCACAAAAGTGATGTAATTTTACTACTACTATATGGTTTCAAGGCAATACTTAAGTGACACCTACCTCTGGATTGCAACAGCCGTAAATTTTGATAACTTCCTCGGAAATTAATTATTTCAAGTAAAAGCTGACTGCCTACATCTAAATAAGGCAGTTAGGTAAGATGTATGGTGGAGGGGCGTTTCTGCACACCGCTTATCTAATTTCGTTTCACATAGTAAACTAAATGCCTTTTGTGATATGTAACAAGCTTTCTATTAACTACTTTTCCACCGCCAACAAAACAAATACTGGCTTTAACGCATAAGAAATTTATTATGCGAACCAGTCGAAAATCTACCTGGGTAAAATAATCCACATTCCTGTAATGCTCAGTCAGTATATTTTTTGACAAACTCAAAGGCAGAGACTGTTTGACTAGACGGCCGTGTTTTGGTTGGGATAAAACTCCGTATATTATTGTCATCGTTTGTCTGTCGACATTTGCACTCAAATAAGCTCTGTGTTGGTCCCCTGACTGTTCCGCCGATTCCAAACGGATGCGATGTTTCAAGTGCCAAGACTGAATTCTTTCAAATCTGGAAGTCGAAAATCAAAACCCGCAGTACATCACAATTTGACGTTGCTTCTATGTCATTAGCAATATTTGAAGATGCAAATGTTGTTTGACAGTCAAAAACACCCAGGTAATGGTTGATTTTATGAAGCTCTTCCTCATAAAAATGCAGAAATAATAGATTCTGCCTTTTCGAAATGTCTGCATGACTTATAAACTTAATTATAAATTATTTCATGTCACCTAGCAAACATTCCATGTATTTGTGTGACTTCAATAATTGCGTTGGAAGTAGAATGGCACAAACAGAATGTTAAGACCTATATTCAAGATATAAAATAGGTAATGTTCCGCATGCTTACTGAGCTAAACTTTGGTTCAAACTACGTTGACTGTTTCAAGCTACCTTGCTCTTCAATACAATATTCAATTTGTGGATAAAACTGCGTTTACTTTACAAAACAAGAGTTTACAGACACCAGAAAAAAACAAAATAATTTGGCGAAAAGATCTTTTTAATTGCACAACTACTGATGGCTGCCCCTTACCGGAAATAGCATTTTGGGAATAAGCGTATTTTCAAACCTATTGCGGATTTTCTTACATCTGTTAGTCCCTGGATTTCACCATGATAGTTCCAAAGACGAAATAAAAATATTGTACAAAACAGCGCAAAACAAATTTTCTACTTGTTTGCTATTTTACTGCGTTAACATATTTTACCGCCTATCTTGTGTCTGACGACCTATTTCAGAATTCGTGAAAATAAGCAACCACAATACTCCCCGGCCCACTGCATTCTCCTCATTCTAAGGGCAAGTACATATATACACGTTATATATTATGTGTTATGCAGCAGTTAGTCTGGTATTACCAAATTAACGCCAGTTAGCTTACTGTTCGAATCCGGCGAACCTCCATTAACCTTCATCGCAATTCACTTCATCATAACTCACCCAAGAGGGAATGCTTCCAGGGTTCTCATTTGAACCATCTCAATATGTGCCTGATAAAGATGGAAGTCGAAGTGAAAACCCGATGTGGATCGTTCTTTTCCGTAGGTCATAAAGAAATCAAACCGACAGAAGGATTTAGTATCTGCACCTGTAAAATAAAAGAATTTTGTTGAATGACAATAATAAAAATTTGAGTTTATTCTAGTAAGCGATCAAGTGCGATGTATAAAAACTCGGTTACTGCCACCGTTTAACCAGCCTAAAGCCTTTTACGTAGTGTTCATCTCCTCGCACCACAAGCTGCAACTTAATTTTCTGGAAATCGTGAAATCACTCTAATTAGATGACAGGACAAATGTGTCTTATTTAGTGAGGGTCACTGTGAAAGGGGGTGTGTTTTGTCATACAAAAGTGTAATTCAATGGAACAAAACCAGGTTACTTTTGCTACAAGCAACCTCGGGCAAAGGTTCTTTGCAAGAGTTTAATATAACAGATGATGGAATAAAATTCCTTGGTTTCGAGATGAAAAGTGTAGACTAGTTTCCTAATTTACTATGCAAATCGTAAATTCTGCTAGAATAAACAACAAGGAATGAATTGTTGAGATCGAATATGCCAAATCAAGTCCGCACATTCGTGATAAGAATGAATCAGGAATTGTGATCCTGGGTCTTCTGAACAAAAGACACCTCTCCCCTAGTCAGCGTCAACCGGAACATCCAACTAGGAGGAAATTGAATAACACTTCAGAAACCAATGCAGTGTCTTCACTGTCACCAATTGGTCACTTCAGCATTAGCTACGATTAGCAAAGAGACTAGTGTGAGTCAGAAAAGTCCCACCGCAACATCTGGCATAGGTTGATTTGCGAGATCACTTTCCAGTGGAGCTTAGGGTGTAACAATGCGATAGAGGGTTGCTTATGGAATAGAAAGCTTTCAGCTTCTCAAGAAAATCACATTTTATTTGGTTAATTTCAATCAGTTCGCAGAGGCAAACTGCAAAATAAACTAATTAACATTCAAAAAAACGAAAACAACCCTACAATTCGCTGTTCATCACTTATTAAATAGGATAGAAGAATTCGTTAGCCAAAAACATTCTACTCTTAAATTTCATTTGACTACTTATTGTGCCGTGAGTCTTTGGTCATCTCGAAAAAGATGTAATCGCTAAGTGGAACAAGAACACACTGTACGTTACTGACTTAAAATTTGAATGACCACTATAAAAAGCATCATGCCAATTGTAATATTCGGCTCTGCAGGGGGTGCGTTCTTCACAAAGGCAAAACATCATACGCGCCACTGACTTCCGTCCTCAACCATATATCTCAGCGTCTCCAATCAACGACAATCCTCATCTATTAGACTCCAACCACGAAGGCAAGAAGCATCAAGCGAGGCCAAGGCCGAAGCTAACTTTTTCATACCTCTACGCAGGATTATATCCTCATCGCCGTTTGCTTCTTCTAGGTTAATCCAGCACGTGCAAAGGAGTGTGAAGAGGTAGACGATGAGTAAGCATACGCAATACGAGTCCAACTTAAGTACGACACAAGAACACTAATGAACACAGCTCATACTGTTAGGTAACCTGTACGGTTTCCATCTGTGTTAACCTATCAGACAATATTCCGTTCCCATGCAAACTTGTAGAGCAACTATAAAGCTATTGTCTCAAAATCCTTCTCTATTTGAGGAATTCAAATTTATTCAAAACGAAGCTGAACGACTACCGATTACCGAGCCTTCAAAGTAGCCTTGGATTGTCCAAGTGCTGGGGGACCACGAAGAAGCAATCAGACGCGATTTAGATCGATTACCAAAGACAGAGGGCTAATGTATGCATGAGACAGTCACAGACACACCTCCCCTATGCTCACTCAATGTTCCAACAAAATCGAGCAATGCATTCGATAGATACGAAGATAAAAACAAAAAGGCGAAAGAAAATGTCATAACAAATAGGACAAGTTTCTCAATCGCAAAGAAGAAACCCGTGAACTGATGAACTATAAAACATTGCTTTGAGCGGTAGACGGATATAATGGCAAATCCACAGACACCGCTGGTTAGCAAGAACAGCTCTACCTTTTATAATTCATGATGTGATCTCCTCCCAAACATCCCCACCAAGTGTGATCAGGCTCCCAAGAAACGTGAAGCTATTGACTACCTCTAACTAATCACCACAAGCAGTGAGTGCAGGTACAGGTTCCTCCCAATTTTAAATAAGTGCCTTGCATTTTGATGATCCAAAGCACATACCAAAACGAGATACCCCAATCGCCAAGGGGTCCAACGCGCGCTGAACTGTTTGTGCATTGTCACTCAGCAAGGCTATATCATCGGCATACCCTAAGTTAAGACTCTGTTCCCTGGGAGGAGTTCAACTACATCGTCTAAAAGACCAAATAAAGCGTCCTGCGGAACATCCTCTAATACAAAGTTGGAAAGAAACTGGGATTTAGAGCAGCCTTGCCCTACACAACTAGAGGCGACGAATGGTGGCGAAAGCTAGTCATAAGAGTTCACTCAAACTGACGTACAACCGTACAACTCTTTGAGAACTGACACAATTCTCAGGTACTCCATTCCTCAACAAAAGGTGTCATAGTGCAGACCTATCACCACAGTCAAAGGCTGCTCAACTGTCCAAGTGCTCCATCCAGGGTAAAAGACGGTGCGGACAGACAAACCGTCAGCTTCACAGATCTTTTCACTCATCCTCAATGCTTTCATGCAAGTAGCTCAGATGAGGTGAAACAGCTGGCAAGGATTTCCCATGGTGGCAGAACACTACGTATCCAAATCTTGTTGAGGCCACCAGATCTCGAGATCCCTACGCAAAAGTGCATGGAAATCACGTCTCGTTAAAAGCCGCGCTTCATTATACTCGCTACCAGCCTTGTAGACAGCCCCGTCATCTGTAACTAATGGGAATCTTCCGTTTTTTATTCCCGTCAAAGCTTTCACTCGCACACGACTGAAATACGAAAATCGCTGCCAACAGATCAAAAGAGAGTAAGCTCCAAATACGAGGAATTTTGTCGTTGCGGTAAAGAGGATATTACATTCATCTTAAGAAATTGGTCATTATAAACCGTTGCTGTCTCTGAAAGAAGCTCCGCGTTTAGCTCTACCAGAATTTAATAAGCATGTTTTCCTAAGTAAGGTGATTTTCATTCAATCGGATGTTTTTAATTAAGTGCACACTTGAGTGGAGGGCATGATTCATTCAAAATCTTATCCCGGGCCCGAATCTTGATTCTATCCAAAATATGTCTCATGTCGTGGCGTGATAATTAAAAGAGGTACCTAACCAGTGGAGTGTGAAGCTAAAGCGAATTCAGCTCGGAGGCGCTGGGTGCTACATTGAAGTGACCAATATATTGTTGAACGGTAATAGCGGCTCCATCGATGACCACTTTTTCTATTTTTGCTGTCTTTCTAACAATACACGTACCACATTGCTGTGAATTAACCTCAATTCGCTCTTTGCTATGAGCACTCAGTGCGTCACAGTTAAAATGTACATGTGGTGGCCAAAATGGGAAATCGATAAAATTCCAGATGGTTCGGTGTATTACCTAAAAGATTCAATAGTTATTGCTGAATAAAAAAAGACAAATTTAAGTATTTAGTTCCATAGTTTGACGCCTACTTCAAGGGAAGTTTCTCAAACGATGTTTGTTGCATGAGTTTCGGCAAGACCTGTATGCATATTTACATCGTCTTGAAAACAAGCAAGGTGCCCAAGCAACAACATAAAAAGAATTATAAAATGAGTAAGATAGGGATAATAATAATAAACAACGGCAAACCAATTGTTTTCTGTTTTTTGTTCGCACATTCTGGGATTTGCTTATGATCTGTTGTATTTAATGTTGCTGAACTTGTTTTCTCAAAGCACTGGTTACGGCGCGAATACAAAAAAATTAATATTGTTTACTTGAGCGTTTGATTATTTACTCCATTCATGAGGCAACGAAAGTTCGACACAAATATGCACCGTTACGGTGTTTTGAAGGAATCATCACTGTTTCCTGCACCATAAAAATTGTTAATTTATTCTTCTTCTAAACCCCACGCTGTAAGAAAATAGGTTGAGCGTTCCTCGGTGATAAGTGAGAATTTTTCATCAGCAGCGATCAATCTCAATGCACGCAGAATACAAGTATAAATAACACACTGGTCATTATGATAGTTAAAAATGAACTGACCGTTATGCATGAACACCACACGTCCCTGACCGAGATCTTCTTGTGTGAATGTTTTAATACTCCTGTAGAGGTTGGAAACATAAGCCAAATAACCTCCATATGTCGTCGTCAACTCATATTCAATTTCTGCTGCAAAACACAAATGTAACAACAAGTTTAATGATTATGCTAGTAAGTTCGTGGAATTTTTCATCAGGTTTGCACAATCGACATATTTCTTGAGAAAACAGGAATTTTACTGAACCAAAATATCGCAGTGTCTAGCTTTTCGTAGATAAGAAAAACCCTTTAGGGGAAAATGTGACATTGTAAATAAAGTTTTGACGTCTGTCTAAATCCGTAATATTAAATTTTCTGTGAAGCTTAAGTTATGTTGAACTGTTTTCCACCAAAATATCCCATTCGGGAAGTGCAAGAATTTCATTTTGATTTTAACTCTACATAAGACATCTTATATACAAATCTCAATTCAGTTTTCAAATAGTTCAAAACTATAGTGAAAAACTAGCCTAATTCAGGCACACCACTCTGGAGAAGGTTACCAATATTTCAATAAAGATATATTAAAGCAAACCGATAGTAATAACTATATTCCTTATATTCTCCACCGCTGCCATCATCGTACAGGGTTAAACATCTTGATAGGCTCCCGCGATAGCTGTTTCCTTGCCATACTACAAGTTTGAAAACGATCAAGGACTAGTCAAATAAGGGGTAAAAAACGACATACTTTAGTATCCAGCATTAAATACACGATCTTTTAATATAAATTTATAAATTTTTCAGTTATTCTGATTCGACAGAAAGTGACCACATTGTCGCCACTAGTCACAATAAGCTGTCTTTTGCTTCCTTATCTTAAGCTACTTGATTGTTGAATGTTTTGCAACCCAACCACGAGGAAGTTGGACGTCTGTTTAAACAAGTTTGCTGTATATTTTTCAATTTCTCCTAACTCATCAGCCTCATCACTTGAAATCCAAGTGGATTCTTTAACTCGGAAGAGAAAATTGAAAACAAGGCCCGATAAAGTAGAATTGTTTGCCTTAAGCAACATACGTCGCCAACAAAGTCTACTGCGGTGGATATGACCTAATAAAACATTCACTGAACCAGTAATCAAAACTCGATTGCTAATCTCAGCATTGCTCACATGGTCATTCCGTCCATTCCTAGCTGCATTAAGCAAACATCTGTGGATGACAATTTCAAATCGGCGATCATCTTCCGTATGCAAACTTCATCCGCATGTTAACTGCAGTAGGTTTTTAATGTAACAGCAAACTCATGAATAGCGATGGTGGTTCGGTACTTGAGGCAACCATTTCACAAAAGGTAACAGACGTCTTGAAACCACACTGAAAGAGACTTCAACTATGTTCTGGAATTCCAGAATGATAGTTTCCAATAGAAACGTGGGTCTACGGCACGTCTGAAATAGTTGTCTGATTCTTTCGTGTCCGAAGTTGACAAAACAGAACACACGACTTTTAAACCCAGCAAAATAACCATTCGGCGTCACAGGTGCTTCGATCTGGTGTAGACGGTTTGGGCTTTAGGCATAGAGCTCCCATTTGTACTGCCTTGCCGAGATAAGTGAAGCCATCGGCACCACTGAGCGCCAAGCTCGAAACCACTGCCGTCCAACATCGTAGCGGAACTAAACACGTTGAAGGTGTGAAGTAAATGCGAGTGAAGTTACGACTCTTGCAGATTGCAGTCTGCATGATGCACATGTTCTGCGCATTCGAACAAACAAAAGTGCTTGGTTTAATCAGGGTCACAAGGTTTTTCGATCATCCAGGTCGATGACCACACCGTGGAGACCTCGTAGGGCATCCAAAGTCACTTCCTTGGTGACGAAATCCAACATGACACTGTT
This sequence comes from Fasciolopsis buskii, assembly GCA_008360955.1. Classification (NCBI taxonomy): domain Eukaryota; kingdom Metazoa; phylum Platyhelminthes; class Trematoda; order Plagiorchiida; family Fasciolidae; genus Fasciolopsis; species Fasciolopsis buskii. Next base: position 9,183 of record LUCM01000753.1, on the reverse strand, counting down.
GCCGAACACCGTTGGTCTTTTATATTCACAGAAGTAGCCGATTAACCAGAAGTAGATTGTCAACCAAAAGATAGCTTTTCGGCTTCCTACAAAATTGTCTCCGACGGCTCCAAAAGAAACTTACCATGGTACAGCGTTAAAGTAATTACTCTGGAATATGGCTGTATCTGTCTCTCTTTGCAGAGCGATTTCATGGTCCCGTTTGGCAATTGTTCTTGAGCAGGTTGAGGATTTTGCCTCGAAGGATGAAACAAGCACTCCATTGGACTAAGATTGTGGAAACAAAACAAGTACAAACTCCCTTCCTCAGAACATTTTCAAAGCTGAAAATGTGGTACATAAAAAATATGCTATTGCTTCAAGCACATTAAATCTCCAGATGCTCCAAGCGCGACCAAGCAAGCTTGCGTATTACAGTCATATAGATTTTTTTCTAGCTGAAAGAAGTCATGCTTTTGTGGAATGCGTATAATTCAGCGGGATAGGACGGAGTGATATGAAATTTCACGCTATACCAGGCAGAAAACAACTAAGCTATTCTATGGGTGCGAAAATATGGAAATCGAGGAGGAAATAATGAAATGACTGTTTACGCTTATCTCAAATGCAAGAGATTGTACCAGGGTGAATAAACAAATCCTCTCTAAATTCCGTTATATACACAAATTACATTTCGCATTTGCAAACAACTCATGGCGGCTAGCACACAATAAGATGCGTGAGTGCGCCGGAAGTCATAAGTCAAGGAACTGAGAAATACCATCGATCAGAAGTGGACAGAGAAGATAAAGAAATGGGAACATCAGAAGGAGTCGCAACGTTTACCGTTAGGCTGAGTGCAGGCTAGAAGTGTACTGTCAGCAAGAAACAATACAAAACTGAAACGTCGGAAATGAAACCAATCAGTTACAGTTTCGCGTAGCACAAACATCAACATTTCAACAGTCTAATATGATTCCTAATGCAACTTCACAGAACCTCAAGTCAAATATCCAGTCATGGTTGAGTGGTCATTGAGTAGGGACTTGACTAAGCAGTCTCCTGTTTCTTCAGCTTGGAATTTATTCCAGCCGGTAACTCAGTCAGAGGAATGAGTAGAAGAATAATTTATCCAGGTAGGCGAGCTTCCACTCAGCCATACCCCGCTGCCTTGCGATCAGGTTCTCGTTTTAACCAAAGGCTTTGTTTGGGAACCATAATCATTCTCCTGTTTAATGGCTGGACTTCCAAGATATATTCTGCCAAAAACCCTGACTAAACAGTACAAACAATGAATTTTGTGTTGTGGAAGTCAAATGTGTTGAGACCTTTAGGATAAAGGAGAACAGACCGGATAAGGTAAATTAAAAAGAAACTTTGTTCACCGTCCATCAAGCATCTCCTAGTTCTTGCGTATTTCACATTCATGTCATTTGTACTCGATCTTGGTCAGTAATTCGTTTGTAGGCATAGTAATACTCTGGCAAGAAATAAACGTATACCTTTGATTACTGGACCCTGGCCCGATGGCAACTGTGGTTATAGATGAAATGCAAATCACACACTCAAAGGTACAATTTTCCTAATCCAACAGTTTTATTGAGTGATGAGTGACATTATTATTCATGTTGAATAACAAATTACAACAACTTCAATTATTCTGGGTGAATGCCCCACGAATCTGTCCTACGGTGACACGAATTTTCACAAAAATTTATCATTTAATGGCTAGTTAGTTAAATCACGCTGATTCCCATACCTCAGAAATTTTAGTGAGCAAATGGATGCGAGTAGTTGGTTTCTTAACAAATCAGAGATTAATTCGCCTATAAATCATTGAACAGATATAATGGATAGATCTGATAAATGCACCGTGTACTAATTTACACAGAAAACGATCATTTTTAAAGGCATGTACAAGGCATAGACCTATTTAGTACAGCACCGCTATTAGACCTTCGCAAAGCGCAGTGTGTAAAAGGTAATCAGGTGTAACCTCCGACTGCCGGCTCAGGGCAAAGCTGCCTTCTACTGGGCTCGGCCCTGGGTTGCGGATTAGGGAACGGCCACCATCCAGGTGATTAGTCGTGAGTACTGTAGGCTCAAGCCCTAAAAAATACCACAAGAACCAGCTGGTGACTGCGACGTGGCAGGTGTGGCCCGCCAGACAAATAAGGCCGTTGCTCTTTGTCGTGCTCCGTTGATCCGACAAGGTTTACAGAAGAGACTATGGACCGCCTCATCTGGAATAATTCTGCCGCCCTGCAGGAAGGGCTTGGCGGCGCAAAGGTTAGAGGTGCATCTTCAAATGAAGAGCCTATCGTGCACTGGGCAACCGAGTAGAACAACAACGCATACAACCATGAGCACGGCTAACCTATGTCAATGTTGCCCACTCTCTAATAATTCGCGACAGAGACCGTACACAACTGTGTGGCCATTGTGACTCGCGTCATTCCCATCCCGCTCGGGTGCTTCCCATTCTTCGGGAACTGCAATCGAAAATGTTTAAGGTAGTGCCACTGGAAAACATCCTGTTGCCCTTCCGTCTACATTGTGGTTCCAGATTTTGCCGCTTCACGCTCACTGCTTCACTGTCGCAGTAACAATGAAAGTGAGTAACGCAGAACGCTTAAATGACTTTGACGGGAGGTCAGTTTAGATGTATATCAAAGCGCTTCATAAACGAAAACTTCTCTGTTCGTGCTCAACCACCAGTGTTAGACCCTAGTTAACGCAAAACGCCCCAGCCTACAAATGCATGCGGAATCAGAGGTAGAATGCCCCATAAAATAGGTACTTTTGCTGGACAAGCAAGTTTGTTGCCATTTATACACCTAAATTAAGATCAATTCTAAGACCCTTCTAAACCCTTATTGAATGTTCATGCTCCAGTAGGGTGTCATGTTTCGTGTTTACTTGCGTTTAGCATAAAACCAAGGTTGCTTCTGTTTGGCTGGTCTTACTACAGTCGACAAACAAACATACTGAAATGCAAATAAATTCATGGAATTTGCTGATGCTTCCTTAAACCTACCAAATATTAGAGCTTTGGGGATTGTTAACAGTGGTAATTTTTGAGTGCATCACAATCGGCGGCACCTTAATCTATCTGGGGACTCTGAGCCTCGGTTTCTAGTGGTGCATGCATAAGTGTGGCTCTCAGTGAGAAAACTGAGACTGAACGGCTTGACTGGATCCCAGTCGACAGACGGCTATGTGTATCACTTGCATGTTCATGTGGAGTAAACAACCGTCTCTTCAAAAGACGCAACTTGGTTGTCGTTCCAACGTACGAGCCAAAAGCTCGCAGCCCACCTGGAGACCGCCCTCTTCGAGTCAGCGGTGGACCCAAATCAATCACATTCCCATTAGTTACAGATGACGGGGCTGTCTACAAGGCTGGTAGCGAGTATAATGAAGCGCGGCTTTTAACGAGACGTGATTTCCATGCACTTTTGCGTAGGGATCTCGAGATCTGGTGGCCTCAACAAGATTTGGATACGTAGTGTTCTGCCACCATGGGAAATCCTTGCCAGCTGTTTCACCTCATCTGAGCTACTTGCATGAAAGCATTGAGGATGAGTGAAAAGATCTGTGAAGCTGACGGTTTGTCTGTCCGCACCGTCTTTTACCCTGGATGGAGCACTTGGACAGTTGAGCAGCCTTTGACTGTGGTGATAGGTCTGCACTATGACACCTTTTGTTGAGGAATGGAGTACCTGAGAATTGTGTCAGTTCTCAAAGAGTTGTACGGTTGTACGTCAGTTTGAGTGAACTCTTATGACTAGCTTTCGCCACCATTCGTCGCCTCTAGTTGTGTAGGGCAAGGCTGCTCTAAATCCCAGTTTCTTTCCAACTTTGTATTAGAGGATGTTCCGCAGGACGCTTTATTTGGTCTTTTAGACGATGTAGTTGAACTCCTCCCAGGGAACAGAGTCTTAACTTAGGGTATGCCGATGATATAGCCTTGCTGAGTGACAATGCACAAACAGTTCAGCGCGCGTTGGACCCCTTGGCGATTGGGGTATCTCGTTTTGGTATGTGCTTTGGATCATCAAAATGCAAGGCACTTATTTAAAATTGGGAGGAACCTGTACCTGCACTCACTGCTTGTGGTGATTAGTTAGAGGTAGTCAATAGCTTCACGTTTCTTGGGAGCCTGATCACACTTGGTGGGGATGTTTGGGAGGAGATCACATCATGAATTACGAAAGGCAAAGCAGTTTGTGCAAGGATGTTTCTGAGATGGTTTGTAATCACTACATATAGTTAATTATTCATTTATTTGTCTGACTACCTGATTACCTTAACGTGGTTAGTCTTTCGACTTATTGTGCTTCAGTTCTCGAAGTTTAACTAATATTGTATTTCATGCCTGTAGACATCATCTTTTGAAAACCCCGTCGGAAGACTAAAACACTTGTGATAATGGTGTGAAGTTACCTATTACTTGCTACTAAAATATTTCGCCGACTGTGTCTCATCTGCATACTGAGTTTGCACATTTCGTAATAGCAGACTCGATGTAAGAAGGCTAGAAGTACAAATGCATGTTTATTTGCAGCTGTGAGCTACTTCAAACGTCAGAGGCAAGTTTGGATCAAAAATATACTGCATGGGTCCATTTATTTTTAGTGGTTACCAATACAAAGCTAAAAGTGAGTTGATTGTTTTGGTTTTTGCTCAGGAAAACTGTTTCATAAATCAGCAGATTGTTTACACGTAAAATTTCACTGGAACGTCCCACGTTCAAAAGGTTAAAGTTTCCGAAGTCTCTGGCTTCCATTTCTTAACCACTGCGGTAGGTTAGACTTCACGGCGGTATGCGAGGTTTCACAGTCATTTAACGCTGCCTTACTCTGCTTGAACTATTACAATAAAATAAACAGTCTAAATAATTGTTAACTGTGGTAATGTAGGTCTACATTACAGTGAGTCATTCCAACTGGATTTACAAACTCGTTTGTGAGACTATGACCGTGCAAAAAGGATTATTTGGTCGACAATATGATATATTCCCTTAGAAATTATCAGAAAAAGCACTAAGGCACCATAAGTGTTTTAGTGTTTGTTCACTTCCCAACCAGAAGATGAGTAGACAGAGTCAAGGGAGAAACAGGCATACAATGAGGTGGGCTGTTCGTCATTCAAAATCCCACTTCTGCTAAAAGTTCTTAGCATCCATTCTGCTGGTTATGTTTGGATTGAGAATAAATTTTGGTGTCGTTGACAAATTTTCAGACCATTCCCCAAAACTGGATAGCTACCCAATAGAAACTCTGCGTTCTCACAGATTTGTTCTGCAAATTTGCTACTTCTCTAAGCAAATAAACAGTACACAAACAAAATTATTCCACACTGTCTTAAGATCTTCGTAAAGATTTTGTAATATTCAATGATTACTTTTTTAAACAGAATGCAGCATAACTTTTCTGACAGTAATTACTATTATGATGACGTTTACTCCTGTCCAATGTTGTACGATCTCCATAACAGAGATAGACATTTGAGCAGCAAAATCCTTGAGTATCATTTTTACTGTCGGAAACCTAATGCTAATTGATCGGCATACAACGTTAGCCCCGTTCTTTCAATAGATGATTTCAAAATGTTTCTATCAAAAAAAGTTTGTTTGCAATCTCTAAATTTACCAAATTACTTACGAACAATGTTTGTAGGTCCGTAGCCGGCAGCAAGATTTTCAGAGCTAAGTCGAACAAACGAATTGACAAAAACAATCATTGGACGGTTTCTGAACAAGTATAGTCCCTTTCTTGGCTGCTGGAGGTAGATTTTCAAGTTAATCAGGGTGCCAAAAGATTTCCCGTCAAATATACTGAAAGCTCTTAGCTGAAAAAGAAGCCAAATTGAGTACAAAACCACTTAAAAGCAGAAATTAATCAACTTGGTTGGACACATATCAACACACGGAACCTATGAAATTATTGTACTCAAACGGCCTAATCAGAACGTGTGAACCAGGAACTAAGGTGGTACCGTTTTCGACTTCAATAAATATTCCTAGCACATTGGATATTATAGCGTTTTACTTGGGGTATAGTAGAGAGTAGTGGCGACTGTTTGTCTGTGCATTTATAGATGACCAGCAAAGACCCACAGCCGGGCGTGTATTTCTCTCAATAAGTATGTAAACATCCGGAGGACTGAAGGCTTAGCAGATCATTCATAGATTCCACGAAATAATTTAACAATAGAATAGTGAATTCGAATTAAATTCCAACATTTACTAAGCGGAAATTAACTTCCACTTCCAAAAGAAAATTTAAGTTGTCTGGAACAACTAATTGCTTCACTTCCTTGGTCATATTTCGGATCTTTTAAAACAAAACAAGTCAATGCCCGCCAACGATATCTATAAGTAGTCAGATATAAATTTCATTATGTCTGCCGTGGAAACGTTTCGGGTCACAGTAACTGGAAGACACTAGCCCTACCCATCGGCAGTAAATTCGTCGTAACTATGAACACCTTATTAGCCGTCAACGTTCTTTAGAAGGGCAACGTTTGTTGGTTATTATGAATCTTTTTAGCAAAATGCTTGTTTGACAATGGCTTCAAGTAGTTGACACCTTGAGCGTGTCAATTTGCCGCACCATCCTCAGAAAATGATTGAGAAAATTTGGTTTTTGTAACTGTGGTTAAAGTTGTACCAAATCCCAAGATTTCAACAAACTGTGGGAAATTTTGTTTAGAAAGCTTTTGATCAGAAAAAGACAAGCGAAAGAAACATTTTACCTGCACAGAATCTGCCAGTTCGCTTGAAGCTGATTTCTCGTATATGTAAAATACATCATTTTCGGATAAATCCTGATTGGAAAACACGAAAACTGACCGATTTAACCTGCAACAAACAAGAAACAACCGAATCAAATCGACGTTCTGTCTTGCCAATAGTCTGTACCCTTTTGAAATTTACTCCTGAAAATATTTGTTTTCTTTCATCAATTGATAAGACTAGTGAAGTTACATGTTTTAAAATTGCATGCATCAAGTCAAATACAGATAAATTTTCGGCACACAACCAATAACTTTTCCAATCCTCTATGAAGTGCTTATTTTTAATTCAGAGTTACATGAAGTTTTTAAAGTAATTCAGTTGGCTGAATGTTTTATGTTTCACACCTTTGACATTTATTATACATGAAAAAACTGTAAATACTCAAAGGAAATTTAGCTTCGTGCTATTATGTTTCTAGTTTCTCCGAGCACAGTAACTGATCGCTCCATACTACGTTACTGAATCCAGGAGAGTTGGTCAAGCTCGGCATATAACGACGGTTTTCAGTATCGCAAAGAACATTACCTGAATTTACTATCAACAAAAGCGGAGTGCACACCTACGGTTATCGCATGAAGTTATGGAGAACGTTGATTCTCAAGGTAGAAAAACCTTGCTGGAAAGGGATTCTAAAGGATTCTTATCCCGATGTTCATTGGAGAATTTACTTAAAGCTCAAAATAATAGGCATCGGTGAAACTGGCTAATAAATCAATGAGTTTGTTTTCGCTCTTTAACTCCATTTATGTGCAGTTCGATAGTTGCTTCGAAACATGTGGATATATTCATATAAAACGTTTGGTACGTAAATAAGGAAAAAAGCAGGTAATGCAAGATACAAGTAATTTGTTCCCGATCAAATCAATCGGTGAGGAGCAGCCATCTGTTAAGAACTGATTTCTTTCTGTTCTTGACTAGTTTATACATAAGCGTCATGAAATCACCGAATGCTAACGTCTGAGTTCATCAGTGAAAAGTATTAAATTTTGACGGCCTTTCAGTTACAAATACGACTTTACTCTGCTTTTTAGTTTGGCTAGCAGATTTCTCCACTTCTGTTATAAACCTATCATAAATAACAGTATCGACTGCTTTTCGAACTAATAAAGTAGTAAATACACTGACGCATTAACGTGGACTGTTTCATTTAATTCAGATAAGAACACCTTTGAGTGCAAATATCCCGATAGGGATTGTTGGATTACAGGTAAACCGAGAGTTTCTAATCTCTTCCGCGCTGATCTGCACTATGTAGAGTGAATCTGAACAAAAGCAGACAATGTCTGTAGTGCAAAATTTCGAAAATATTTGCAGTGGCATGCACCATGGAGCAAAAAGCGGCAGCTGTTCAAACGGATATCCGTATGTATTCCCAAAATGACTAAACTGGTTAGAGTGAGGCGGTTCCGGTGGTTGGCGTAACAGAAATCCGCAATTTTCTACATCTGAGCATGATAATAGTAAAGAGCACTTGAATGATAAATCACTTTAGACGGTTTTCACAGTTAGTAAACGTTACGCAAACCTTGATTCGTCCTAAATGAAGCCAAAAGACGTAATGTCACTTTGGCAAGACTTATCCATGCATTACTTGCTTCTAGTAATTTCTTGATTTGAATTGAAGTTCAGTTGCTGCTGAAGCTGCTCACACCTCTGCCATTGGGATATTTCAAGAATCGCCTGTATTTTTAAAAGTTTTGCAAATTTTTCTATATGCTACCGAGTACGATGTACTTTGAGAGCGGCGACTGGTAACGCCTAACGAAGGATGACACCATTCAGCATTTGTTTTTTATAGGTTGCAGTAAATAAAAAAACACTCCAAAAATCAAATCAATCTGTGTTCCTGATAGAAGCTGATTACGTTCTCTTTCGCACAGAAAAATACCTCTACTACATTTACCAGAAAAATTACATTTACCAACAGTATCAGAATCGAGTTCGGTTGGCAAGACATCGAAATTAAAATGCATCATGTGAACCGTTCGAAATAAAATTTTATTGATTAATAACAGCGTGGTTGAAATGTTGACTTTCCGTTATCGCGAATAACCGTACTAAAGATTAATGTACCAGAAAATGAAAATGCAATGATAGCCTAGAACAATTGGATGTTAATCAAAGTGCGTTCTGGTTTGTCTGTGTAGATCCATGTGTATTTGCATTGCTTTATGTGGTGTTGTGAAGTATACGGTTGGGTATCAGATCCCCGTCCTTACTTTCCGTGTTGGTGATCTTGTGGTTATCTGAGGTCATACAGGTTCTGTGGTCCATTGGATCTTCATCCATTAGATTTTTCAGTGCAGTCCGCACATTTCAAATCTCTGCATCATCATTCCAGTTGAGATTTGTAGGATGGGCGGTACTTGTCAAGACATCGTGGTAGATGCATTCGGCGTGTG
>LUCM01000751.1:9404-55373 GCA_008360955.1 Fasciolopsis buskii | reverse complement strand
AAACACGTGCGTTTGTACAGTTAGACTGTGTTTCGTGTGTTGGCTGCAGCAGCGTTTTATCTTTTCCCGCCTGTGTAGGTCCACTCCCTGTTCCCGTTGGATATTCACACTTTTTATATAAGCGTGTAACTCTGGGGAATGGCAGCGGTCAGTGAGGCTTGCCTTGCTGTTTTACGCTGAGTGATGATGATGATGATGATGATGATGATGATGATGATTTCCGATCTTTGCGTTTTCACAACCCACACTTTGGTACCGCCTATGCTCTACTAACTAAGTTTTGAGACCACGCTGGAGCAACGAATGTATATACTATAGACCCCTATGAAGTTTCTGTCTACTGAGAGAACGAGTATGATGATGATGATAATTCTCGCAGGCGTTAACTCCTGTCCGCTGGCTGAGATTCCTGGGCTTGGTTGACTGTGAACTTTTGTGGCTTGACCGCGTTGTTCCACTGATAACGCGATCACCCATTGCAGTTCCGGTGTCGACACGTTACTAATAGCGCCTCATGCGTGAAACCAGCGGTTTCACTGAGAACTTGCCAAATCCCACTTGGAATAAGTCAGCTACTAAAATATTAGAAAAAAACCTATCCATGATACTACCATGCATTATTCAGTGGTAAAATCTTATGTCCTGACTTTAGCGACTTTGTATTCTGGTTTTTTTTGTGGCTCACGTTGAGAGTTTTCAGTTTTATCACCGCTGAGCCCGACCTTTAGGTCGCAAACGTCTCATCACCAGTCGAGGTGACATCATCATCATCATCATCATCATCATCATCATCATCATCATCATCAGTGCTTAGACATTTCAAGTTACACTAACTGAACTTTATTCATCCTCCCCCCAGTAACCGAATTCTTTCTTTCTCAGCTCCCATGGATTGGTTTAGACACAACCCTCGGTTGGAATCTCCAACTTTGGAAGGCACGCTTCGTCATTCATCTAATTTCGTTTTCGTTCACAGCAGTTGCAAAGCTGATTACCAGCGGCCACGTGAAGAATATTGTGACAATGGTTGGTGCCGGAATCTCTACAGGTATATATATGCACGTTGTTTGCACTACTTTATTGGTGGACCATACGTATTCCGCCGGCTTAAAATTAAGTGTAGTGTCAATGCAACAACGTTTGAATAAAGGTATGCAAAAACGAGGTACAAGAGAAGGTAAACGGCACATAATAAGGAAACGAGAAGTTTTTTTTTCTGTCTTTACTGCACACATTTTGTTATTTTTCAGGTACTTTCGAGGATTTTCAAGGATACTAGCGCTACAAGTAGATCACCCAGCATTCGTGTTAATGGCTTTGAATCTGAGCCATATCTCTGACCAGCGACAACTCTAATCTTTTTGGTCCTAGTTTGGAACTCGAGAAACATTAACTGCGTCGACCCGACATCCAGATATAAGGCACCTACTTTACCTAAGTCTGTTGTGCATTTTCGCATTCCACGCTGCCACGTCATCTGTTGACCTGCACACGGTTTTTACCATCCCGTTAGAGTAATGTAAAATAGGGCACGATACGGTAGACGAGTGTTCGCCATGCACAACACGTGACCCAACCAATACATTTCTGTATGGCTCGGCTCGTTAACGTGGGGCCCCATTTGGTTCTGTGCCTTGCGTAGTTTCGAGGTTATAAGTGGCAGTCCCCTCGGTGTAGTGATCCCTAGGGGGGTATGGAGCATGCCCCATCCATTCTATTCATTCACCGTACGTGTCATAAATAGATTTTAAAAAAATACTGGCATGCCTTTAACCCACGTCTTGGTATTGCAACGAACCATGGGGATTTGTGTCTTCGAGTTTATTGAAAAGGCCCATCCGAAACCCAAGGTAAAATACCGTTCTCTGATCGATGGGTTATCTGTCAGCCAGCGTGCACTCGATTGTGTTCGGACCTCTTCAGGTTCAAATGTCCCGAGCTCTGAGTTCCATCCAAGAGCGAACCTGGTAATCGTTGATACGTTGATACCGTGCGAAAGTGGCATAGTTGAACTAACGCATTTTTGCTTGGGAAAAATGTCTTCGGTTTAGGTGGGAATGAAAGCTGCGTTTGGTCAATAAATGACATCGTTCAGAATGTCTTCCTCCGTCGAATTCCACTCGCACCTACGCGGGTGTATCATTCTTGGAGCCTAACTTTCGAATCATAATGAGAATTGTCGTAGCATCTATGTGTAGTCTTTTTATACACCAAAATCAGAACGCCGACCTTAGTTAAAATCGATCAGAGTTGTATTGAACGGAATGGTAGCATTCAGAGCTGACCGTTTAGTATTTGTCTGACGGGATTTACGCAAAGAAAGCGTAAAGCGTACAGAAGTGAAAGGGTTTACCACAATCAAAATTAGTTCTTCACAATAAGAATACAATCCAGCAAGTAATTTGAATGTCCTCTAGAATGGTGGTATTCAGTCACCGGAATACTTTTTTGGAGTCATCTGATTATGGAGGTGCTTTGAGAGTGGCTTCCATTGGTCCTCGAAACGTCAGTTCATTATTATTTCCACAGAAGACGGTGTGTTTTCTTCATAAATATATATGTTTGTGCAAAATATGCGCATAAAATTTATTTAAAAAATCACCCCGCCAATCTGCAAATTATTTCTCCATAATGAGGAGAATTTGTTTCTCCAGCTGATAGAGCAACTCTCCTCGTCAGCAACTCTTCCCTACCCATCTCCAAACCCCAAAGTCGTTCGTTATTGTTTCTCGATGTCATACTTGACACGTTGCTAGAAATGACTTTACTACACTGCAGAGAGTACGCCGTTCATGTTGGATATAGGCTCGTTTCTTGGCAGCACGTTTGGTGTTTTGCTAATCGTAAATCATGTTCACTTTTCATCGTTCTGAAAGTAGACAGTGATGCAAAAACAGGTGATCCCCAGCGCGTCACGTGATTCATGTATTTTTGACCAAAAGATGGTGCGTTCTTGTTGTGCAGATGATCTAGTCCCCATAATTCGAAGGCGATAGAAATTTCTACACACGTTTATATCTTGTAAAATGGTTATCTATCAAGTTGTCTTTAGCTTTTTTGTGATTGGCTGATTAAATTTTCGCTTCAAGTCTTACTCCTCTGTGATCGGTTGACTGTCACGCTTTTATACTGCTCCCCTTCGACTAATTAACTATATGTTCTAGGGTTCACTGTACCTATGACGTGCTTACTGCATTGGCCGAGATCAATAAACTCGTGTCTCCGTTGTCTTTCCCCGTCGGGGTTATTAACACAACACTGAAGCACAAGACATCACACAATAGCACAATAACAGACATGACCAGGCGCCGTAGCGCAGAGGCAAATTGGATTAGATATCGGTGCGCCTTACGCAATGGGAGGGGATGCATAGTCCCTAAATGCACAATAGAACAAGCTTGCGACCTAACAGGACACTAACACACCGATGCTGTAGGCACAATGTTACGAGCCCAAGCCTTCAAGTCCCGTAATCACAACGAAACGAAACTGACCGAGTGCCCCTTTGAATGGGCACTCACGCAAAAACAGAGCGCGGAATTCGACTAGGTAACCGCACCAGCTCAGCGAAAGATAGAAACCAACACAGGACGCAGTCGCGGGTTTGTTGGCGACCTAGCATTACAAGTCACAGGTTAAGTGAGCTCTATCATTTATATAGTTGTGTAGGATGACCTTGGTCGATAAGGGGAGCAAGCAATCACAAAGCGAGACTTTGTGAATCTTTTTGATACCATATAAAAATTTTGAACCTTGCAATATTTAAAATGAAGTCAATTTCAAAATATCTCGAAAAGTATAGGTTAGTGTAAAAAATGATAACAGAAATAAAATGTGAGGCACTAAAAACTCCAGATTGGTCATCGTTTATAACAGTCGTTCCTTTTCGGTATTCTTCATCCACCTATTGGGAGGCCTAGCTTAAGATTTTACACCCTCAGCTATTGTGTCGATCGGTTTATATTCCGTATTGTGTCACGCGACTTCATGTGTTGACGTTCTGGTTTATCCATCAGGTGTGTGTTACGCGACGTCTAGTGCTGACGTCTGTGTCTTGTGTACGTGTCTTCATAGTTGTGCTAATGTAACAGACACAGCAGCTTTCGCAACTAATGAAGATGAACCTTTGCAGTGCATACTGTTAATTTCTAGTCTAGATGTTTCAGGAATATCCCGTTCCAAGTTAGTCGCAAGTTCTTCATTCCTTTGTAGTTTTTTTGTCGTTAGTCGATTCGTCTTTCAACTTGCCTATCTCGTTTGTCAGCTGCCGGTATACCGGACTTTCGGTCACCAAGCTGTGGAATCTATGACAATTTGGAAGAATTCAATCTCCCTTACCCGATGGCAGTATTCACTGTGGACTATTTTCAGGTTTGCTTAACCTTTTCTATCTGGAAATTTTTAAAATCCCACCGCCCTGTCGGATACTCGTTCATGTAGCGTGATCCAAAACCATTCTTTGAAGTTTGCAGACGAATGTATCGACCGGAAGCCAAGGTGACTTAATGGTCTCATCCGTGTGATTGATGTTTCCAATCTTTACATTAGCCCACTCTCACTCACTATTTCATCCGATTATTGCATGAGAAAAATCTCCTACGAAAACACTATACCCAGGTGAGCGGTCTGTCTGTCTTTTTTTGCTATTTTCATATCTACCCTCTTCGTAATTATTAAACGTAGAACGTGGACAACTTGGAGCGCTTGAGTGGCCTACCGGAAAACAAATTTATCGAAGCACATGGGACCTTTAACACCGGTCACTGTACCGTGTGTGGGGCTGAGTATGATTTCACCTACATGCGAAGTAAGTACTTTGACCACAAAAACTTCATTCTACTGATCGTGATTGAAAAAAGATCAAATTATGGATAAACGTGTCCCGATTTGTTCGACATCAAGCTGTAGAGGAGTGGTAAAACCTGGTAATTTCCTTTCGTGTCCAATCTTTACATGATGGCCCGTTTCTCAGATGTCGTTTTATTCGGGGAAAATATGCCACGCAAATTTTACGCCAATTATTCCCAGGTAAATTTTTTGGTCTTCCATAACTTCTACAAGCTGGTTAATTTAGTGATTAATTGAGTGATCGACCCGCACTGTTCCGATGGATTAAGCAACTGTTACCTTAAAAAAGGGTTAGATCCTTTGAACCCCAGTTCTGCCGGTCACTTTGGTGGCAAACGAGAATTTGTTGTCACCCGACTCGTTACCATGCCTGATCTGCTGAAATCTTACGCGGTTCTATGTATTTCAATGTTTTAGGGTTATGGTCGTCGTCGGTCTCTCCGCGTACCCTGCGTTTAGGTGGGTTCTAACGACCATGAAACATGCTCTTTGCATTACATTCATGTGTGGGGCATGTAATGAAATAATTAATATTCACAATAATAATAGTTATATTAATCTGTTGACTTCCACGATCGTAACCCGGTCACTGTTTCATTTCCAATCCGTTTACTCATCGGTCAACCGACAGTTCATACACATCGAATGTGGTTTGGGGAAAGTGATCAGAACGCAAAAATTTGTTGACTTTGATAGAGTTTGAACCCACGTGTGGATTAGTTGACCCAGAAAACCACGCTAATGTTAGAATATTTTTCATGTGGCTGGCGGTCGCCGAATGGATAAGGTCGTGGCATTTGGACGTGAAGGTCGCGGATTCAAGTCCTCCCGCCGCCGTTCAAATTCCTCACTTGGCAGCCCTGTATTGGCCGCGGTCCCCTTCCTGAAAGACGTTGTTGTTTCATCAATAAAGGAAGTAAAAGATTTTGAATTTTCGTCCATTTCACGCTTCGCCTTGGCCTACTAGCTCAGCTGGTCAAGAGTATTGTGTGATAAAACGCAAGTGGTGTCCATGCATCGGTTCAGATCCTACTAATATCGAGAACGTTAAGTGCTATCTATCGATTCGTTATTTTTTCCAATAGAAATCTCTCACGTTTATGCTGTTTTTCTTTGTTGATGCGCAACATTGTCCATCTGGAACTGAATCGTTATTGACTGTGATGTATTCCTGGGAGTTTACTTATGTCCAGGCTAAAAATGAACAAAACCTAACCATGTTAGCACTTCACGAGTGACTTTTTGATCAACATTGAAGTGTTCGTCGTTCAGCATTTGCATCTGTACAACAGTGAAAACACATGAGGGCATTGAAACTTTTAGGGAATGGCCCAGTGGCTGAGACTTTCGACATGCAATCACTTATCTTGCGTTCAAATATCCTTTTGGGCCGCCCGGTGGGTGTGCACTGTTGTTCGTGATTCCTCATGAGACTAAAATTTGTTCTGTTCCACGTCGAAGGTGAGTAGTGATTTTCGATCCTACTGTACAGAGTATTCTGCATAGAATTCTTTCTTTCTGTGTTGCTTTTTCCATCTGGATAGTAGGGCTAGTAGGCCGAGGATGAGAAGCTTGGTTCCAGTGGATCGAATGTTTGTAGCCGATTTGATGATAGCTCTCTTTGCAGTAGGAGAATCAAATAGGAATCAGAGACCATATCCCCTGACGTAGGTAACGTAAATCAGACTGAGAATAACCAAAATCTGTTGACTCGGAAAAAGCATTTTAAGTGCGAAGTTACCCACTCGTTGGTAGGCGTATGCTATCCACTGTTTGATCTAACGTATATGACAGAATCCTGCCAAATCACGGGTGGATTGCACTCACTTCTACTGTATAAACAACAGTTTCATAGGAATGACGCTTGCTTTTTGGTCCGCAATTGGTTATATAACTTTGAAAAGTTGCTGGACTCTGTCAACCTTATTTGCATCTGTCATAAAGCCAACATGCGCTGTTTAAGCGGTCAGGTGTACAGAAGAAAATACAGTTCTACGATAGTCGAGGGACATTAGAACACCACTTTTTGCGCGCCGAACGGTGGTGCTAATCCTGACTGAATCGCCTGAAAATCGAAGATTGAGGTGCACAACTAATCAGGCACTGTTTTTTCACGAAGTCCCGGCCCGTTGGTTCGCAATTCACTGCCATATCATTCAGTGTCTCCAGCCAGCTAGTTCACGGATCTCTCGGACCCCAGCCAGCAAGACGTGAGACATCTACTCTACCTAAGTCCGCTGTACATGTCCTCATTCCACGTTGCCACGTCATCTATTGACCTTTACATGACTTCCATTCCTTGAGATGAACCCGAACTAGGGCGCAGTAAGGTAGACGGGTGTTCTCCATACACAACACGTGACCCAATCCCAATTAGCATAGTCTGCTAAAATTCGTACGCTGGAATAAGATATTCTGAGGGCCGGCACCTAGTACTAGATTCCTGACCTCTACATTACTCACCCGGTCACTCCATCCAAACCTAGCCATAATACGTAGACATCGTTGGTCGAAAACCTCTAACTGACAAACATCTCTCACACGAATATTCGATGTCTCGCAACCGTACAACAGAACTAAACGCACTGCTGCACAGTACACACAACCTTTCAACTTCAGTGAAATATCAGTCTCTGACTATTACCTGAAACGGACGCCACTTCCATCTCTTCGGCTATCTTAACCCACCAGTTTTCGCAGTCATTCCTAAGGCTTATGGTCAACTGATGCTGCGACTGCCGACGCATCTTATTTATTTCCTTGCAGTTAGGCAGCTCGCGTTTTTACTCCATTAGACTTAGCGACACTTGCGAGATCCAGTTTTTTTGATGAACGCCAGGTCTGGGACCACAGGCGAAATCTGCTGCCAAATGCATAGCCTGTTTAATTTGATCGCATTGCTCGTATACATTGCTGCTCGTCGAAGTTCTTAGTTCCTCGGATAGTTTCTGTTCGTATCTGTTGCGAACAGCCGCATCAGACAAACGTTCGACAGCCAATCGGATTTGTGGCCTGCGTCGATGGCCATTCAGCTGCATCAAAAATCGCATTCAAACCAAGGCATGGTCCGAATCGACGTACGTGGTCCAGTATGATCTACAGTTCTGAAACGAACTGCGACAGCGATAGCCTATTGCATTATGGTCGATCTGACTCAGACTGCCGGTCGGGGTTTTCTGTTTGCTGTGCAGGCAAAGCGTATCAACCACCTGAACAAGACTTCGGTGCTCTGAGTTTTCGAACTTGTGCATTAAAATCACCTGTTACCACTACACTGTAAGAACCTTTGTTCTATCAAACAAGGGTGACGAGTTCGTCATAAAACTCGTCTTTTTGTCAGTCTGTTGGAGCGTATGCCGAGATAACAAATAAACTGCGATTAACACTACGATTCTTCCGGACACTGACTGATCTCTGTATTCTCACGACGCATAAACGAGTGTTAATCGGGATCCAGTCTAAAAGGGCTGCTTCAACCTTCTCACTCAAGACTATTCCTACACCACGTTGACCCACAGCTTGAGCTGCTTTGTCTCCTGAAGTGCGAAGAAAATATCTTGACGAGACGTTTGACGCAGCTAGCTGAATTACTCTACTCGGATCCTGACTTCGTGTTTCACTCACACAGCAGACATCAATCGAAAGTGAGTCCACTGTCAGAGCCAAACACGCCTGTTGGCCAGCCTGCATTAAAGTGTGCACATTGAAAGAACCGAGATCTGGGGGCTGACGAGACTTGACAAAATGTGAGCTAACAGACTGAAAACCACCTACTACACTACTTGACAATAAACCGTTGGGAGTATCGGGCGTTTGATCAATGGGGACAATATGAGTAGGCAGAAGAGGCAAACAGATTGGATTGGAGACAGAAGAGGCAGGTTGAATAAAAGAGGCACCCAAAACCTCTAGCCCATTAGAATTGCATATGAACTATCAAGTCTATCACCGATCCCCATTAGGTATGGTGACAGTTGTGGATTAGTCTATTTGGTCAGTGGGTCTAAGTATGATCCCTTAAGTCAAACTTCTACTTCCATTTGCACAACGAGTTAGTATCTAGCCCACTGAGTTGTCATGGTTCGCGATAGTTAGTTTTGTCTTGGAGGCGGGAATGAATGTTGATCTTTCTTTTTTTCTCATTCGTCATCCGCCATGATTATGATGCCACGATCTGAGCACAAATTTGTGCGATTGTATGTATGTATGTATGTGTATACTGGTCCATATACGGCATCATTGTAATTGGATGCATATGAAACCTAAGAGTTGTCATTTGTATTCCTCGTCTGGTGTAAGTAACTTTATGGGCTTGATGTCAATTCGTACCTTCCCCCCAGGACTTTTCCGCATGTGACTTACTCATCATCATGGGCACCTCGTTACAAGTGTTGCCTTTTTGTGGTCTCATACATCGTGTCGGTTCCACTGTCCCTAGATTGTATATGAATCGCGAATATTCACAAGACTCATCCACTGTAAGTTTGACTACCTTTTTTGCATGTAACTCATGAAAGTGTGTGGTTCGGACTATATGCCGAAAGTAGAGTGCAGTCACATATGAACGAAATTCGGCCAATCATGGTCCAATCGAAGTGGGTGCGTTTTTTTTTACTTGTTAGCTTCCAGTATTATTATTATTATTATTACACAACAGGTGGTTGATGGTAAAAAGGATAACCGCTCATTGTCAATATGCGTATTGTGTAGTTGGAAGTGTGTGCGTGTTTGCGTGTGTGTGGGAAGGGACATTCTAGTAAGAATTAGCTTGTTCGTCTTACCGAACCAGTCGATAGATCTTAGGTGACTGGGATCACAGAGGGAGAAGTTTTCCAACTTTTTGCAGCTTACGGTACAAATATTGAAACGTGAACGCTTAGCATCCTTCTTAACATGCTCTATGCATTCTGGCAGCAAAACATTCATATCCCGTAGCCTCGAGGGCCCATTTCTCCTAAACAAAACCACTAATCAGATCCGGAAACAAAGAGTGGTATAGAACTACGTTAGCTCTTAATGCGAGATCCAGTGTTCTTGATGAACGCTAGATCTAGGGCCACTGGCAAAATCTCCTACCAAATGCATCGCCTGCCTGATTTGGTCCCACTGCTCGTCCACACTGCTTCTCGTTGCAGTTCTTAGTTCCTTGGGTAGTTTCTGCTCTTGGCTGTTGCGATGTCTTGATCGTCAATGTCTCATCATCTCAATCTTCAAAAATCACGGAAGTAACTGAGTAGTTTGGTAGTTTTATGGTCAAGGATATAGTCCGTGGAAAGAGGAAAAATCACTGCTTTTGTTATGAAAGCTAGAAAATCTCCATATCCAGGAGGAAAACAGTATGAACTGACACAGGAATGCGTACTTTGAGGAAGTTGAGTAGAATGACGTCCCGACCGGGTGGTCTGCTCTTTCCCAGCGACTAGAAAGATTGGTGGAACACTTCCAGTTGCAATTTAACTGACCTCCTCCTCTAGCTCGTGTATCTCTTGAGTAATGTATTGTCTTATACTGCATAAATTTAGATCCGCCCAACGAAGCTGAAATTTGCAATGTACTTCGACTCCGCAAGCCTCTAGTCGCAGACGGGTTTCCACTAGCCTTAATCAAAGGCGCAGGACACGATGTGGTGAAATAACCAACGCATGTGCCCTCCCAAGGGCAGTACAGGGAACTAGTTCTTGTGGGTTTTGTGAAATTGATCATAGTCCTCATCTTCACGAAAGGCTCACGATTTGTCTGTGACAACCATAAAGAAGTTAGTCTAATCCAGGTTGCTTCGGGGATTCGGACATCCGTCGTTATCCATTAACGATCATCACAAAGAGCAGACCAAATCCTTGAGAACCAAGTACGATTTTGCCCTGGCCGAGTCTCTGGGATCTGTTGGAGAATCGATACACTTACCGATGATTGGTCATCTCCCTGTTCCTTGATATCAGAAGCTCTGTGAGATTGATTTTTAGGAAGCGGAGTGCTTGAAAAATGTCTAAATCATCAAATCGCCCTACTATCATACTTCAAGGCGAATGGGAGCTTACGGCAAAATCTCGACCCTATTTGTTATCTTTAACGGAGTTCATCATGATATGCACTTTCGCCGTTTCTCTTTCGGTTTGCAATTGACGATATCTCTGAGAAGTGGGCCGACAGTTTCGTAGTATCCGGAGTGCAGGTTAGAGAATTCCTGACCTAGGGTACATCCTCCTTGCTTCTAAAACACAATAGGTCAACTTTTGAATCGCTAAACAACTAAAGCGACTTGATACGGAATGTTCTTCGCATCGCCGAAGTGTAGGTTGCTAACTCACGATTGGATGGATTCTGTATTCGTGCTGGACTTGGGCAATGGGAGAGACTGTAAATTGCCGAAAGTTTTATTTGCCCGGGAAGTTGTATTACTGGAAACGTCGTTCTGGTAGGTGAAAATTCTACTCTTATTCCGAGGATCAGGCTAGCTTTTTCGAACCTCAAGCACCTATGATGCCGACACGCCATCAGTCCATCCTGGAAAGGTTCGAAAAATGTGTATTATCTCCGTAGCCCTCTATTACGGTACGGTTGTGAATATATGACTTCTTTCGATCCCATGGTAACTGGGGAACCGTTTGGAATGAAAATGGACGGGAATTTGACGAGTCAAAATTGAAGGTTACCATTCGCGGAAAAGATAGGACAATCGGCTTTATGGCGGTCGTAAAGGTGTTTGGTTTTAGTAGTAGAAAGTAAACATTTATCTTTAGTTTGTAAAGTTGAGATTAGAAAATTGGCCCCCATATGTCTAGATACGGAGCTTTGCGATTACACACGCATCGTTGAATCATTTCGAGAAACGTAGCGTACGATGTTTGAAAAAGTGGATTCAAATTTGCTGAAAAGCCATTCACTCTACGTACAACAGTCTCATTGTTGGTTGTCAATGCTCTGGACTCAAATTTGTAGAATATCCTCCTCCATGCTTGTAATTCAAAACGAGCCAGATTGCACAGCACGAGATGAGAACGGTTAGTCTCTGTTTAGCGGTTCAAATAAAGTAAATTTTAGGTGTTTTTTTGCGTTTTTTCTGTGGTTTTAATTGCGATTTCGGGAATGTCAATCGTCCGGATTTTTCCAAATACACGAGTACACCTTTTGTCGTTTGCTCAGTACAACCGTCCCTAGTACTCCATGAAACATTTATTTCGTTCTCTTCAATCAGGGATTTTTCAATTTCATCATGCGTTTCATCGTGGCCGGTCTGCGCAGACGCGATCTTCAATGGGGTAAACCGGGGAATACACGTGATGTCTTTGTTAAAGGCGATTGTGACGAGTCCGTGTTGCATCTGGCTGGGCTTCTGGGATGGAAGGTATCGTTTTTCCTCCATCTATTCTTCCCTTTTATCCCAAGTTTCCCGATCTGAAAATTGTGCTTGCAGTTCGCTCACGTCTCACATAACGATTGATTAATGAGTGAAATCACTTATAAAATCCACTGCTAACTTTTTCTCCGGGAGGAAATTTGTCAGTTGCTTGTCGTCCGGTATGCTTTATGATAATATAAGCGTTAAATATTCGACAGGAATAGAGGCAAATCAGTAATGACACAAAGTTGTAGTGTGACAGTCCAACTGGCTATTGGTGCACTGATGTCTGTAGTGGTCGGTTCACATGCGAACATGAATGCGTGCGAATGGGTCGATTCGGTCTCTGATTCACTTCCGTCCACGTTTGTCTGCCGGCCAAGTTTAGAGGTTCAACCGGACGTGATTGGCTAATCGGTGTTTGCTCTTTTTACGTGCGTTCGTATTGACGTTCTTTGTGTGTGTGTGTGTGTATGTGTATGTGTGTGCCCATCAATCGATCAAATGTTGATTGTCCACGAAATTATTTGACAATTAATCGAGTATGCGACCCTTGATTACAATTTAGCACACAATAGAATGAATTACACGTGCATAGTCCCCAAATTCGCTGAGGTTCGAAACCCGCTGTCGACAATTGGCTGAGTGGTCGAAAAATCTCGCTTACTTATCGCTATCG
Organism: Fasciolopsis buskii; assembly: GCA_008360955.1. Classification (NCBI taxonomy): domain Eukaryota; kingdom Metazoa; phylum Platyhelminthes; class Trematoda; order Plagiorchiida; family Fasciolidae; genus Fasciolopsis; species Fasciolopsis buskii. The sequence goes on along the minus strand of LUCM01000751.1, from coordinate 42,507 downwards.
CCACTCGGCTCGTTGACACACCTGGCCTATTAAAATTCTATAAGTGGGTGAGCATACGATTACGAATTTGAGGGTTGTGCGTGTCCTGGTCCTCTCCAGTAATGAAGTAGAGGGTTTTGTGACTGCTATCTATGTCACTGCATTGGCACCATTCGTTCTCGGAAATTAATGCGAGGAAGACACGAAAGTTTCTACTAGTGGCGACTCCTGGCTTAGCATGCATTTGTACAAAATGGTACCTCGTTCATTTTCACTGTTCATCCGATTGGAAATTGACCTACAAGGCTAACCTAACGACAAAAGCCATGTTAGTTGACGTGTTGAATTGATTAAGTTGATTGGTACACGTGTTGCGCATGCCCACAGTACGGACTGCCTCGTTGTACGCTGTCCTCCGAGGCAGGTAACTGTTTGAACTCCGACGGATCTGGACGAGGTGGTGGTCCCGACTTGATTCCAATATCAACACTGCTTGGAGTTTAAGGGTAGTTTGTTTTGACAACAACGGCAAACACAGTCCAGTTACGGACTGTAGAGCGTTTGCCGGGCCTTCGAATTGCCCATATCTCTATTGGTTGTCTCGTTGTTTATTAATCAAGGTACACTGACCGTTCGGAATGAGGACTGTTGTGTGTAATTTTATCCATCCAGTGCCGAATATGTTTTGTAATCAACGCCAAACGATAATGAAAGAACGAATCCGAATGGAATGTGTTTGACCATTTGCTAGCTGCCAGGGGATATGGATACGCAAATGTTCCCGATTCAATAATCGGTTGTCGATATAGTTGGTCTTTGAGCAACGGATTTATTCGCGGTTTCAGAGAATTACTTAGGAAGTAAGACGAGACGAGGTGGTTGATGTATACACCCACGCCGTACACTTTGTCGACGACGTACTTGATAAACAAACACAAAATCATCTAGATGCCGATGCGACTTGGGATTTTTCAAACTGTTCCACTAATCTGTTACACATGGGTTTTCTTTTCGGATTTGTTTTGATCTCACGTTATCAGACGTTCTGGATTTTTACCCGCTTTTTTGCTTTTATCCCTTTGACGCCTCATCCAGCAACACAATCATATTAATTCTTACCAAATAATTAATAGCCGTTGTTCGTAAGAACTTAAAATGTAAACAAACTTCAAAAACTGTTTTTCTTATATTTCCATACCGCGTTGGGGAATACAGTCTCTTTTGTGGGCTGCCGATGTTCTTAACTCTGTTCCACTGCCAGTTTCGTCGAGTCGTCAAAGCAACACGTTCGTATGAATTTATCCACCCCCCACCCACCCCCCCAGAGTCTGTCAATGATCAACTGTCGGTTGTCGCTAGCTTTTTTCGCTTACGCCTGTCCACATTTTGAAAGTTTTCAAGCATTATTCTTCCGGACTCCACGCATCTTCCGTTTGAGGATCTGTCCATGGCGTATTCTGAAACCTCGAGACGCTCCATTTCTTGTTCAGTTTATGGAAACTGGACCGGTTCTTAATTGTGACAATTTAGAAGCCGTTCAATTTCCCTGGGAGCTTTACATGAATAATTGCATTCGTTTATCCGTGGATTTCTGCTTTCTCGTGTTTCATATGCTCTTGAATGCAACAGAAAACGTGAACAACTATTTAGCCGGCGGTAGCCAAACAAATAAAGTCGTGGCGTTCGGATGTGAAGGTCGCGGGTTCGAATTCTCCTACTACCGGTCAAATTCCCCACTTGGCAGCCCTCTGTTGGCCGCGGCCCCCTTCCTGAAAATTGATGTACATTGTTGTTTCGTTGATAAAAGGAAGTAAAAGACAAAAGATAAAAGTACGAATAAAGACAGTGCAAAAGTAGACAAGGAACATGACGAACAAATAGTGTCTTGTAGATAATTTTCAAATCGAGAGTTTCAGTCACTACAGTAGGTTATCTAATTTGGAATGTTTGTGAAACAGTTCCGCTAAATTTCGATCGATAATCTGCTGACCCTCATCTCCCATTTCTGATCTGTTTGACTCGATAACCGCGGAGCAACACACCATGTCTCTATGGCCATCTCTGGGGTTTTCGACCCGGGTTTGCTATGAACATCTCCTGACGAAAATGACCGCGCTCAACCTCTCCTCTGCTTTTGTACCGTGGATATAAATTTTTTTCAGTAGGCAAACGAACGATCTCCGTCCCAGCCATTTCCGGTGAATGCTGGTTTTACTCAAGGTTCACTACTACTTCTCATCTTCCTTTTATTTATTAATGACCTTCGATTCATTATCTGCAATCCAATCCATTTGTATCCCGATAACGGTTCTCTCTGTATTGATCTCCCTATAGCACTTGTTGTCATGCGCATACCAACACCGATCGTCAGGCGGGGTTCCTTCCCTATCACTTCCCTACGGATACTATTTTCGCGTTTCTCTCGGAACTTCTGCTAACAATTTCTTTTCCTGTATCGTTTTCCGCTCTTCTCGCGTACAAATAGCTAGTGAACCTTATTAGGTTCCTGTTACTATATGTCTTCTTTTCTTCTCAGACTTCAAAACGGTGGGGTTCCTCCCCACTTTCTGTATTGGCACCCGCTTACAATCTTTCTCTCTTCCTAAGCAGAATCGGGAAACTGGCTTTTGCTTGAATGTTCTCCCCCCCCCATTCTCCTACTATGGTCTTTTGAGCACGGAGTTTATTCATTTCGCTTTCTGCAATAAAAAGCACTGAATTTTTGAATAGGTTGAAGTGTTTGCCCACGGATCGACTCACGTGACGTTTTCCACGATACCTAGTGATTGGAAGATGGTTCAAAGTGGTTAGTCCATAACCCGACAGAAGGGTATGAAAATCCTAACTAATGTACTATCCCGAGTGAATCAAGATATATCATAGAGTTTGGGTCCACTAGGGCAAATTTTACAGACTAGACTAAATTCCACAGTCAGTGGCAGTTTTGTCTTCCAAATATCCTCACTTCTCTACAGTTCTCCCGCCATATGACCAGTATTTCTCTCTGTCTCTTGTTCCACGCTGCGAGGTAGCAACCGAAATCGAAATACATACTTGCAAGTTTAACGGTTATATGAAGTTAACCAAGCTATTACCCTCTATGTTTAAATATATTAACGTGACATTTTCCCTAAACTACAGAAGAAAAATTAGGTTCGGGAAACGGCTAGTGGTTTGAATTGCCAAGTTTTTGCCACACTGCGTTGCAAGTTATAAAGAAATGTCCTTTTAGAAACCGGCTGGGTCCTGGTGTCACAGTAACCTGAATTCTGATAATGCTGGTTTTAATTCTTCGGTTAAAATCTAGCTGACCACTTTTACAGTTATTTGCTTTACGCTGGTATGCTGTGGTTTCGGTTTTTATCAGCATATATATATGTGTGAAATAACAAGTAGTATCTGGATGAGTGAACAAAATTTTCCCGGGAGCACATTACCCCGGTAAATTACTTCCGTCATTAGAAAACATTTTGATCCTTATGAAAAAATTTTCTTCCCTGTTACCGTGACGTCAAATAATGGCTTATCAGGACCTGTGTCAGTCCAAGTTTCACTATCATGATCATCCATCACCATCCCGCCCTCCTTGTCCTGAACCTTTTAGCGCCCACGGGAAATTCTCTTCTCACAACAATCACACATCAAAGGTGTGATAAAACTAAATCCACGTATCCGATATTTGCAAATGCATTTGTTCGAGATGCGGAGTTGTCCGGTGAAAGGGATATTCAAAATGTTTCCTGAGAAGAACCGTACACGAAATCAACAGAGGAACAAAATCGATAGGACAGTCAAGTGGAGATACCATGTATCGAGAACGCATTTGATATAGCCGCAAGCTATATCAAGCTCAGAGCATCACAGTAGCCCCATAGATTGACAAAAATCATCAGATAATTCATGTCACAACTAAAGAAACAAATTAAAACCGGAAAACTTGTCCATGTTTTGGTTATCATGAATGACTAAAACATCAACAAACTGCCAATAATTCCGGCTCCACAATGTTATTAATCAGTGAAAGTTTTCATCTGACATTTCTCATGGCACATCGATCCATCTTGAAACAAACTCGAATCCGGCGCAAGGACGCATGAACTGCGACAGACTATATCCGTCGAACTAGACTACCCATTCGAATGCACAATCACAAATTGGTTACGAAAAACACGATCCGATTTCTCATATTTCTTTCACTACTATCAGAAGAAACATAAGTTTAGTCTTCGTGAAGTTGACATGTTGGATGAACTAATCGGGAGATAGGAATGGGAAGTTTTTAGAGGCTTATTATTTCTCGAATGATATCTAATGCATTGTACGTCCAAACAATGAGCAAACAGTCTGAGTAAATTAGGAAGCCGGGAAACGAAACACTGGGCTGGTATCATATCGTACCGTACTCATGAATCCGAATTCTTCAAGTCATTAGATTATTGGGCTGGAATCACTGTATATCCATTTCGAACAATGGAAAGAACGACATATTGCTTAATAGGCGTTTTTTAAAGACAAATGTCAAGTTCGTATCTGTCAGGCGTCAAAGAACAAGCGACTATTTTCGAAGCTGAATTGATCGAAGATGTCGAACGTGAAGTTTACGGTAAGATTCTGGTGATTGTTGAATACTTCCACACATTAACCATCTGGCCTTGACTCAGGATAAAATATATCTGATCTAAACATCAAACTCAATGGTCACAACTTCGTGGACATTAGTAATATGAGCTGTGACCAACACTACTTGGTATAGGATAAATCTAACAGATAGCAACAAAACTAAGTCGAGCGAACGCTCAAATTTGATACGACTCGTCAGCAAATCGCTTAGCAAATGATCTATTGTTTGGTCTGGTTAGGACAAAATAAGATGCAAATGCGCAAGAGTGGAATTTGTTGAGTTTTTACTGTGATTCACGTTCTGTTGTTTATATTCGCATTCACTTAATCCGTTTTGACGTTTTCGGATGCAGACGAAAGGGGGTTGACGATATTAGGAATATTCTTCTTCGTGTGTTTTCTGAGCGTTCCACCGGTACCTTGGATGAGGTTTTTTAGTTGGTGAATTAGTTGATTAATTGTTCCTGGGCTAATAAATGTCAGCTTTTAGCAAGGAACAAGCTAATCGGGAGTTTAAGCTGTGTAAACTATGCACCGAGTTTTGTTAGTTCTCGAATTTACACCCTGTTTGGTTTGTTCCACATCTGATTTTTATTCTTGTTTCTTTTTCTACCCAGGATGAACTGATTGCCTTGAAACAAACGGTGGATTCTGAATTGACGGCCAGCGGAGAGTTGTGCGCCTCTCGGAATCCGTAGAGACGGAGTTCTGATTAGCAACAACCCCGAGGACTGCGATACCTGTGCGATTTCATGATGCGTGCATTCTTCAAACAACTTCTTTCCAATTGTTTTTTTTCCAATTTACAACACTTCCAATGCTGGCTGACAGACTTGCGAGGTCTCATTTTCTCCAATGCATCGTGCGATTCGGTTCAGTTTCTACAACCATTAACCTTGTCCTAATGTGCTCCGCTTTTGATTACTGTCCGGCCACACCAAGTGACGGTGAAAGAAAACCCAAATGGTCATAAGACAGGAGGAGGAGAAAAGCAGATTGATTTCAAATTCACAAACAAAGTCGACATTAGCCGACATCAGCCGAATCACCCAAAATCTCCAAACATTGCGTTGGGGGGGATTTTTCGGACACCAACTCAACTGTCTAACTCGACATATTGGGGACAGTCTACCAATCAAGGGTTTCATACTTTTTCATCGTCATAGAATGACCACTGTTATTTATTCTACAACCATTATCTAAATTGCAAAGTAGCAGATATCGGGGAAGGGGCCAAACTGTGAATATGCGAAACACATGATCCAACTACTTTCATCCGCTCGAATTCATTGTTTTTGTTCGATTGACTGAGTTCTGTGGCCCAACACTCTACGTCTAAGTTCACATATGCCGATCAAAATTTCTCCTTGCATGTTTTCGAAATAGTATGAAGGCGTCAGTCTTTGCACCTCCTTTGACCAACATTTCACAGTCGTATAGAGTGACCAACCTTACTTTTGTAGTACAGACTCGATTTTTGACCGGTAACCGATTTTGCATGTGCCTCAAATTAATAGATCCTAATGGAGATTCCTCTATACGAAACGGTGCTCCATTCGATGCAAAACTATCTAGCAAAAAGTAACTGCTTCATAAGAGAAAGAAACGTGAACTCAATATAGTAGGCTCATTTGACTGATTGCATTTCGGACTGTATCTCTTGGTTGAGGGGTACGAAGCTCCGGGCAGGTCTCACGCACGAGTTTGGATCTCTCCGAAGTTGTCTGCCTTTCATGTTTGCGTCTGTTTAACAGATTTCCGACAGTTGTTTCCATCTGTGTAAGTGACACCATGGTGACATCGCACGATTTCAAAGCTTCTTTTGGTTACTTTCAAAGATCATATTGAGAAGCGATGCAATTTGGCAAAAACATTTCTTATTGTTCGCATCACTGCAACGTTAGTGGTTGTTAAAACTCTGCTGAACGAAAATCTGATTTATAATAGTTAATCAGGCGTGATGGGTTACCTAGCAATCTAAGTTTGTGTAGCTTGTCAATTAAACCTCGACTTCTTTAAGAGTATCCTCAACGTAGCTCTTCAAAGGGTGACGCTATCTATCGAATTTTCCCAGGCATTGCTATAATCCATGGGTAAAAATCTAGGACTCTTGCTGGAGAAATCCTAGTCCTCTGAGATTTTTCAGGACAGTGACATCTGTAGCCAATTGCAGATTTGGTTGCCGGATTGTTTTAGTATCACGTTTTAAATAAGTCCGGCACTGAGAATCTTCGGTGACCTGCTGTGATGTGGCTTTTGGATTTGTGTCAAGTCTGGCCAAATGTCATATGCAAACGTTATTGGCATTTGGTAAATTCACACTACAGATGAGAATGTAGATTTAGGAGTTGATCATATGTAAGATTCCCTAGTTCAAACCGCTCAGACTTCTGTTTGAACGTCTGGCGTAGAAGATAAAGACATTGTAAATGGTCTTTGGATCTGTAAGCATTAAGCGACTAATGTCATTCGAAAATAACGCCGAGTTAGCATACCGTGTCAGTTAGGTCGAGGTTAATAAAGTCCTTAAGAGAAGGAAACAGCACCGATTTTGGTTCGGTGGAACTTGGTGATATTGAAAATGATTCATCTGGAATTCTACCGCCGTCAATCTCAAGAACCTGTTTTCATCTCCGTTGTCAAGACTTGTATGTCCTATCCGTGATAAAACTGTGAATGAAATTTGACAGTCCCAGTTATCTATTGGAAAGTGTTGAAATACACCAGAGGAAGCTAGGAAACAAACGCAACAACCATTGCCATAGTTTCAGAACACGAAATCAAGCATAGATAGGTATAATGCAATAAGTGAAACCCTAGCGCTCACTATGAACAGTCGCAACAACGCACTAACGGCACGTATTGAAATAGTGTAATGTTGGGATAGCAATTGGGCGTGAATGCGGACTGCCCATCCCCATCATTTGAATGATCCCGATTAAAACAGCGATGAGCTCTTCGACGAAGAGCTTCCATACACACTCCTGATGCTACAGATTCCATTCTGGTGAGACATATCAATTCGGCGTGTACAAGTATGTGGATGTTGGGACAAGAGAGCACCGGCTGCTCATACCTGACGAACGACAATAACCGCTAAACCGGTCGTGTGCTCCCGGGCAAATTTTGTTCACGCGTCCAAATACTACTTGCTTCTATATATATATATATATATATATATATATATATATATATATATATACCAGGTCTAGAGTTTTGGCAAACAATCGCTTGGTCGACTGTGCTTCGAGTATTCCACTCGGTTTTACAGATGTACACCGTCAATGTGTGACGCTATCCGAGGCAAATAATGAGCGAAGAAAATGAGTCATTTGTGCGAGGACCGAGTGCGGAAATCCAAATCAGCGGAATGGCGAAAATCGCGGGGAATGCAATCACGTCGGAAGCGATTTCATCAAACTTCGCCTCTACCGGAACAGTTGGTCAGAAGACTGGTTTCAAACACCCATCATTCCTTCGGTATCTTCCCCGACCCATCACTTGGTCATCATGATAAGTTTGAATGTGCGAACGTGGATCTGCACAACGTCAAGTTTGTTCACTTGTTCATTGCAGTCCTGGTGAGAAGAATTACAAACTAAACTAGTTTCTTTCGTGTGGTCGATGCGACTTATTAGCAGGATTGGGCAGTTTTGGTGAGCCAATTGTCGTATGCGTAAACCATCTGCCAATTTCTTAAACAAGTTTCTCTCTTAGACGAATTCGAGCCGGCTAAAATGCAGTGGCATGGGAAGCTGTCTAATGACCTTGAAATACATCGTCTGAGCGACACATGCGAATATCCCACATTGGGTAGCATATAAGGTAGGTGATTCGCTGTGATGTTCCGAACTCATTTACTGCTCATTGCGCCCAACTGGGGCAAAAGTTGTGGCGGGCGTTGCGCGTGAGGAAACTGTAAACATGGGATGCTGTATGAATGTTTTAATTACCAGAGGTGGTGAAAACATCCGAGTTCCACAATAAGCCAACTTTTATATGCTGAAAAACCTGGCTCAGTAGATTAAAACGGTCTAAAATCCTAACAATGGGCGATGAATAGCCAGCGAATGCCATTCACAAATGTCCGTTAGTATGAAAACATCCAGTTTGCTCTCACTAAAGCTCACGAGTACTCCATCCAGATGGGTTTTCTCGGATTGACAAATTCTTCCTTATGATAACCGAAATATCAGTAACACATCATTCTTTCTATGTATGGGTGGACCGCAGCTACACACATCGCCCATTCTACCATCGATTATCCTTTTTGCTGATCGTTCCACAGGAGCGAATCCGGCTAGCTTTTATTGCTCAAGTTATATTTAATCATCATCTTTATTGACATATGTTCGGTTTAGAAACAATCGCGCATGAAAGGTAATTTCAAGCTGACACGGAGACGATATTGTCTGATCTCTGTCAAGCATTATTTAAATTTAACTTACAGTTATATTCTATTAAGCAGTACTCGGATCATCTTTGCGTATTTCTACGTGATTCGCTCAGCTTCATCTGTTTACGATTTCCTCAACACATTTGTTTACCATACATTTTGCCCTAGCTGGGAGGAATGGCGTGTAGGTGGGCTTAGAACATTACCCCAGAATCATTTACTTCGTTCCGGGTAGTTCCTAAATGCTTCGTTTGTGTATATTTGCTGAGATTTGCGTTCCAAACCATTAGTTTGTGCATGCGATTACAACAAGCTTCTCTTTTGCTGACGGTATATATTCGCATTGGCTTGATTGCATCGTCCAAAATCGAAGTTCAGGTCATGATTACAATTCTTCGCAGTGGATAATTCTTAACAATATAGCAACAGGAGAAAATAAAATGATTAAAAAAATTCAACGAAGCCCTGGATTATCGATGCACAGGAAACTGTGTGCTAGTAATCTGCACAGATGGTCTTTTCGATTCTGATTTGTCATGCGACAGGCTTGTGGTTGGTACTCCTCCCTGGAATATTGCCCAACCATTATTTTTATTACCACATGTGCTTTCAAATGATTCATCGTGTTTCGTCAACAGCCAGTCTCACAGTAGTAATAATGACAATAAGATTGCACGGCAAATGTCACGGTCGCGTGGGTTAAACCTCTGTCGCTTCAAGAAAGTCAGATTTTCGAATCCCCTGTTCGCCGTCGGTCACTTTGGTGATAGACGGGAATCTGCCTTCGCCCGATCATTCACCACACCTGACCTATTGATTCTATCCAATTGCAAGTTTCAGAATCACAGTTGCCGGTCCCTTTCCTATGTGTATTGATCCGTAGTGGCTGTGGGGTACACCTGTTCCACTACACTCACGTCAAGGCATGCCACAGAACACGTAGAGGCGGCCAGTATCCCATAGTGAATGTTTCAAACGTCACCCTTATTTTGTGCTCTCTCTCTGGAAATTTCGGGTACTAGTCGAAAATTGATCCAACATGATGAACCGTTAATAAACGTTTTATACAGACTTTCATCGGTTAGGCTTCTTCAGAATCCAGTCGTTAGCATGAAATTATCAGTCAAACCATGTCTTTATCTCCGTACTCTGTGACAGTCTGGTGTTTGAACAGTGGATGCGCCTCGGGTTCCAATAGAGCGTTTTCTGTGAAGTTATTCTCAAGTTACAACAATCAAATTAATGTGAGATCACGTTTATGAAATAAAGGTGAAACATTTAGTCGAGCATTGCAATAACATTAGGCATCATTATCTCGGTTACAAAACCCAACAACCGCTTATCGCATGGGCTGGCCAACTGGGTTCGTTAAAGTTGAGCTCAATTGAGCTGCTGTCATCCCACTGCTCCTAGCGATCGATTGCCAAAAGTGAACGAATTTCACCGCTTCGAACAATATTTATTCTAGTGGTGAGCGTTGCATTCGCGAAATGGTCAGTCACTATGCCATTCGGCCATGATGAGTGCTGTTGTTGACCTAAGCAATCTGCTTGACTTCAAAAATCGACTCTTCCTCGTTTGATCACAAACGTAAACCAAGTTGTTCGAGTAACAATGTAAGACGGCTAGTATAAGCTATCGTTTTTAATCCTCCCATGGTTGGATTTCTCAGACCCCAGCCCCGAGGTTCATTTCGGTCCATTTGACCCTGGATTTTCGTCATCACATCGACTGACCACTTGGACTCATCTTTAAGTCTTACCTCCGGTAGCCTCGCGAATACCGTGTTGGCATGGTCGAATCAACCTAACACTAAGAAATCAAATATGACTTTGACCGATATCGATGTCACTCCATGGATCGTCTTTTGCCGGCTTATCTGCATACACTTGTATTTGGTTGGCCAGACGGCTGGATTCCGTGCGGAGTTTGGAAGAGCGTATGCTCACAAATTCGATCACCTTTGTTAACAAAGATGAAGGACTGACGAAGGTCAGGTCGGTGGCCAAATGGACAAGGTCACGGCGTTTGGACATGAAAGTTGCGGGTTCGAATCCTCCCACCGCCGGTCAACTTCCCCACTTGGCAGCCCTCTGCTGGCCGCGGCCCCCTTCCTGAAAATTTATGTACATTGTTGTTTCATTAATAAAGGAAGTGAAAAGATAAAAGATAAAAAAGATGTCTTCTGTGAACACGGGGGAATGAGCCACACTCGTGACGCAACGGTTACCGTTTCGGAGGTTAGCAGTGAATCAGATTAGATCAGTTCCAATGGATATGAAGTTGCGAAAAAATCGCGGTAGTGTCGAGGATGTGGTGGATTTTAGCCCGGCGAATATCCTTCGCATAAAATACTGCAAACGGCCGCTGGTGGTTGGCATTCAATATGACCATAGCTTCTTGTCTTCCTTTGAGAAATCGCGTGTGAACGGTGATGTACCAGTGTTTGTTTCTGCTACTTTGTATATCAGGTTTTTTGATCAAAGACTGTAGATGAGGCCTCCTTAGGCAATTCTCACTGGGATTTTAGCATCTAGTTGTCACAAGACTTACAGCGGATTCCTTAAACAATCGTTGACTCATGGGAGGAACCAGGAAAAGTTAGCGTGTAGTGAATGTTTTCTTGCGCTGTATCACTTTGGCGCCGCAGTTCAAATAGCACCGTATGTATGTATTTTTTATACATTGTATAATTGTAATCGCCACTGGGCTCTCAGGCATTCCCCAGGTGACTTATTCAGCATGGCTACAGACAACGAACATCCAATGAATTTTGGTTTGGCGACTTCTGAAAAATGTACGATTGGTCCAATTGTGAAGAGTGTTGAACTCCGGCTAGCTAAGCACCCACGGACGGACGCCACTCACACTCCATGCCCAAAAGTGTTCGAATATTTTATCTAACGACCAATGATTGCGGACAAAGGTTACTTAAGTACATGCTATCCACCTTTATTAGTTTCTCGCAGTTCTGCTGTCAGAGCAGAATTTCCCTCAGGAATCAAACTGTATCCCCTAATCGAACTACACAAGCATGATTAGTCATATGCAGAAGCAAGTAATTTTATGTGCAACTCATTCATTTTCCTACGAGGTGCACATATCTATCTGCCTGGATGCAGAACATCCGCTTGCGTCTATTGTGATTAAGCGAGCCTATCAATGTTCATGACCACATATCAAGCATAAAACAGATAGCATTCATCCAGACGTGAGATGGATTCGAACGCGTAGGTCCGGGATCATGGACGGTCGTTGACTGTGCACCTCATTGGCAAAAATATCCAACCTTAGTCAAGCTTAACGTGCAGTAATTAAAAAAATTGGATAGAGTTTTCATCAAACATACGAAAAACTGGGCTTCTGTGGAGGTTTGTGAGAAAAGAGACGTTTACTTCAAAAAGCTCAAAAGTTCTAATTAGCACAAATTTTTTGAACGAGCCGATCCAGATTACGAGAATTTGATAAAGTAAGTGTTTGAATTAGGTAACTGAAGTGGATTTTGTATCCCGGGCGATTTTTAACACCTCGCATTGTCCCTGACAAGATCATCTCAATTGGCCATGAAAAATGTGCGACATAAACCCCAAGCCTAGTGGTCAGAACCCAGTGCAAACCGACAATATGAGCTAGGATCAACACGAATGCTCGAAGTCTTACGACAAAAATGCAGATTACCTTTACAAATTGAACCCGATCACACGGGATCCATGGCATGTGATCTGTTTTGTCCTCACTGGAGCCTTGGTTAATGGTCAGCCTTTCAGTCCTTTGTCTATCGCAGTCACTGGAGGTGTAATATCGTCAGATCAACAACCTGTTGCGAGAAGGTTATCAGCTTCATAATGTGCATTATGTTCTATGCTAACATGATCTGAACACAGACATTGTACCCAAGGAAACATGGAAGAATGGGAAACAGAGATTTCTCATGGGAATGATTGGAAAGGAGATATCCTATGTTTTTGACTAACTCTTCACCGAAAATCCTTCATTTGGTTTTCTTCATGTTACCCGAGATACGCCAGCAAGGAAAGCCAACAACCCGTAGTATCTCCGGTCCGGGTGCACTCCGTGTCTTTAGAGTCACATTTGAGCGGAGTTAATTCTTTTGTAGGCTTCATCACTCCCTCTCTCAACTTTGTGAGTTGTCTGCCACGTTGACTTTTCCAACACAAGACAGCACACAACGAGGTAACCACTAGACAGGTATACATAGAATATTTGAATCCTAGTCACTTTAATCGATGTGCTGAGATGATCTATTGAAATGAACAGTTATCATGGCCTAACCCACACTTCGAGCAAGTGAACTCTGGCAGTAGTGCCCAAAGAATGAACATTCTACGTAAGTCAGTAAAGCGAATGAACCATGTTTCGTTACCGTTTAATAGTACGGCGCGCGCAACAGCAGTATGTGCGTGTTCTTCCAAAGAGGGAGGAAGGAAGGGAGCAAATGCTATTGCTGTGCAATAGACTTCTCACTCCAGTAAAACTGATTCGGGCCTTTGCGAACGCGGATCGGAATCTCGTTCCCGATTATCCCTGGAACAACAACACAACTGTTCAGGTTCTCACTGGCTAAAATGAGTGTCAGTGCAGGCATCTTCCAATGTAGGGTGGGAATTTCGTATTTGGTTGTGAACAGTTTGACGTCATACCTTGAGTCCCGGATTGTTAGATAATCAATGACGAATTGGATTTTATGTAAATCGTCAGTCAGCACAGTCTGGATCTAGAACTCAAATACCTGGGGGCAGTTCGACGTCAACATATGTGACTTTTCCGACGGTATACTCCAGGACGTCTTCCATTAGCAGATCAAAATGAACTGGGAAGATGGGACATCTTTGTGGAACACGACCGGAGGCAACAAAAGAGGGTTAGTTTTCCGTATGCGCTGACTCTCTCTCTCTGATATCTGACTGTGCACAACCCTAAGTATGGTTACAAATTTCTCGGGAATACTACCAAAGGATGATCAGACCGACTGAATCAAAAGTATCTCGAATATCCAGGAATATTACAACTGCCTGTGTTTGGCATAAATGGCGATGATCGAGTTTCCAATAAAGCATGACGGTCTTGTTAATATAACCGTGACCTGATCAAAATCTGTCCTGATTTTTGGGCTATTTTTTTATATTTTAGAATCAAAGATAGCCTATGTAACATGGTGTATACAGATAGCCACCAAATGTTTGTGGTTCACATAACTTGTCCAAAGTTCTTTTTTTTGAAAATAAGAGAGCTCCACGCTCCACGCAAACAGTACTTTTTTTTTAGCGGACCAGATCTTTGACGACTAGGAATTGAGACTTCGGAGTGCAACTCCTCCCCACCTCCCCAATCCGTAAATGGAGGAGTTGGTGACCAAGTTATCAGGTCCGTTTGGCTCTTGACGTTTTTTAAGACCGTATTCTTTCCGTCTTCGAAATTGGGACTGTGAAGACAGACCAATGAATGTCACGATTGTTGAGAATACGACACGTGTACCTGGCGGTCAACAAAAATACGAGAAATGTTCGGTCTAAAATCCCAAATATTCAGAGGAAGCAAGGGAACTGGATGTTTTAATGTGCTCAAACAGCTCCCTCCTCCCCCCCCCTCGCGAATACTGCAAAACGCCTAAATCATTCAATTAATATTCCGCGAAGTTGTTCGCTTTTCCTTTTTCAATGTTTGTCTGACAGTCGACTTGACAGTTCGTTGAGTCACTATGAAAGAACACATTCCCAAATGTGATAAAATCTCGCAGTGGATCTACATTCAAAATTGTACTCTACCATTGAAAATTTCGACTTCATTCTTCCTACTAAGCCTTTCAGATTCGCAAGGCGATCAACACATGAAGTTTCTTCGCAGGCTACACAATTTACTGCTCAATTTGATCTATCAAGCTGAATTTGCAGAGGAACCTCGAACGTGTGTCCGTAATCTATTCCGTATACCATTCAGTGGAATAGAATTAGAGATTTTTTCGTTGGGCTTTGAATGTGACACGACTTGAAAATCCATCAGATCAGGGTGGCTGACGATAGCACGCCAGGCTGGTTAATATCGCATATCATTTTCGTCTAGCATAGACTAACCAAAGCAATGTATTGTCGACAGCCCATATGCAACCCCCGAATTGGAATCAGAAACAACCAAGATAAGGCAACTGTTCAACCGGATACGGTTCTCCATGTCGGTCTCCTGCACAGATATGATTAGGCCAAAACAATCGGCGAAGTTCTGATTGACAAAAATCAATTTAAAAGGGGAACAAACCAAAAGAATTCTGGAGAATCCTTCAAAAAAAGATCGGTTGCGTTTTGCGAAGACCGTGGGAGCAAACATAATAAGCAAAACTACATGCAAGGAGCCAAATCCAAAGGGTTCTCGGATACCCTGCTCGTATGGCTTACCAAACGTGCGTAAACCACGGGTGCCGGTGAGATCCTTGTTATCGATTGCTAATTCGTGACCGAATAATTTGATTACATGGTTGAGTAAACGTCTCAGCCCGATTCATACGGGGCTGCTGAAATTTGGAAAGCACGATTTGTATCATTTGTGTGAAGAAATAGACGATCTTGAATTGGAGATATCTTTTGACACCTTATGATATAACCCCCCTGTTTACTAAGGCATCCCTCGAAGGAGTCAGTGGTGAAGCCTGTAATCACGCTGAAGATGCTGAAATTCCGGAAAATTATCCCAACAAATCGTTTAATTTTCGTGTTGATAATTTGCAGTTTCATTTCGAACAGATCGAGCAACATCAAACAATCCATTGGGGTCAACTTGAGAAAGAACTCGAGCCCAAATTATCTTCAACGACATTGCCTCACAGATGCGCTGACTATATGTTGGCAGTTGTTTTTCAATCCAGATAAGGTTAAGAAATCATCGAAAGAACTCAACTCGATCTACTCGGAAACACAATCTATGATGCAAGGAGACAGAAGAAACTGTGCCCTTTTTTCGGATATAGACATGATACACTAACCAACTGGTATAATGCATAGGTGTATGCAGTCCGTCACCAGGCAGTCGAAACACGTGCTCCGAATTGTCATGCGACCCCGGTATTCGGAACTACCACGATTTGCGGAGACCATGACCGTTTGCAAACTCTTAACAAATTTGCATATACTGCAATTTGTGACAGAATTGCTTTTGCCCTAGTAACTATAAGACACTTTCCTATTGCCCGTCCGTATTACTTCCTTTGATTTTTCCAACCATTGAACGTGTCAATTAAAATCGTTTCACATTTTGGGTCCTCACATACATTTCTGTTGTCGCTAGGACAACTTCAGCTACCGAATAGATCTAATTTCCTATTGATTGTTCCGATTATGGTCTATTTCGATTTTACAAACCCAGTGTTTGCTCGAACTAAGCAACGACTTTATGACGAACCCAATCGTTCATTTTTGCATCCCTTGCTTAGAGCACGTGAAATTGGTGGCCGCTATTAATTCCGTTAATTTTGTTGTTCTCGCTTTGTTCAAATGATTCAAGGAAACCGAATGTTTCAATTTGCATTCATCGTCGAAGGTAACTGGCACGAGACTAGTCTACTTCGCAGAATGCTTAAATGACAATTCGCCGATGACTTCACCGATTCGAATGAGATGAAATAGCTTGCCCGTAAAAGGCGCTACTGTCGATTCCCAAGCACATTCGAACCGGGTTGTGGTCAGTCTGATGACTTTTGCATGAGTCGAGGTTCACAGCCTGAAAGATGCTATGGTGATTCACACCGGGCGTAACTGGCCGGTTTTTGTCTAACAATGGAATAGAGACCGCAAATATGCAGCCTATACGAGGGCAATGAGCAACTCCACAACTATCTGAATCTTAGGATGTTAAGACATCTTTGTTACGCACCCAATGTCACTCAATAGGTTTGCCTGAGAAAATCGAAGCAAGCTTCATGGACATCTGTGCTTGTGATGTCCAGGTGGAAGTAAGTTTATTTGGGCAAGCCTCCGAAATGCGTAAACTAGATCGTGATCAGAATTCGAAAACGTTGAGCAATACGATTGGCGGCCGGTTGCACTTTCATGTCATCTGTAACATCGAGCTACGTAATCCAGTTGTAGCCATTTTCACATCTCGGTGAGAGAGCGTCACGTATTACCGCACCTCTCCGAGTATCGGAAGTTAGTACTGACTAACAATAAATAATAATCGCATCATACGGTCAGCAATCTCTAACCATTATCGGAGCGTTGGCAATGATGACCGAAACCACAACCAAGTTGGAACTCACAAAGTGACAGATAACCATCTAGCACAGTTAGATCATCGACGAGGATGGAGGTATCCGTCTTTGAAGCTGACCGCAAGAGATTGTGGGATTGTTAACAGAACATTAGACCGGCGGTGGTCAACCATATTAGGTCGTGGGCTTTGAACAAGAAGGTCTCTGGTTCGAATCCTACCACCGCCGGTCAACTTCCCTATCCGTCAGCTCTCAGTTGGCCGCGGTCCCCTTTCGGAAAAATGATGCGCACTTCCGCTTCATTATTAAGGGAAGTAAACGACAGAACCGCATCTGGTCTGCAACCTTTGGGGGCATAATTTGAGACACGTTCTATTCCATCATCTACACTTACGCGCCAACGATTTGACGGATGTAAATAACCACTTATTACTTACTGTTTTAAAGCTTATCATAAGCCGTATATGGGGCTGCAGAATTTACAGTCGCGTCCGATTTGTTCGTTAGTTTTTATTACTTCGTTGTCCGAAGCTCTGGGTCGGGACTCACTCTCATTTAGTGATATTATTCCACGATCTAGTGTTATCGTAGGACGTCAAACCGAGTCAACCAAAAAACTGCGGACAGCAGGCCACTAACCGGAATCAAATCAAGCAAGGCATCTTTGAAACAAGAGCTCAAAGCTATTCTAACATCCGATTGATCACAGGATAATCATAAGTGTTGACGGCGAGGAAAAAAACAACTTGAATTATGGTACTGGAGTCTCGCCAGCAAACTTCAAACAGGCAGCAGACTTCGGGTTTCAAGAGTACGAGCATCAACTGTCTGCTATTCAGTTCAGTTTGGACAACCATTCACCTTGCACTAACGTGTTCTGATTGTGGTTGCTGCCTCACAGCATCATCTGCTCAGACAAAAAAGGACGGGTATTAATGGGAGGTCGACTGCAGAACAGCAAGTTGAAGGATTTTGCGGAATAAATGTTATGAATGCGAGAACACCATTGACTACGACACTGAGTTATATCATCTATAAGCCCGGAGAATCCAATAGATCCTAACCCGGTAGTAGAACTGCACCTACACGAACCCATCTAATGGTTAAAAATTTCATAATTTTTACTAATATCATCGACTACCCACCCCGAACCATCCTCCAACCATTACCTGTCCCGAAGAGCACCGCACAATGAGGCGGCCATTCTGTGGACATAAGCAAAAACGTCCCAATCACGTCAATCCATTCTGACTCAGTGCCTGTTCTAAAGGCTGAATCATAAGTCTTAGTACCTTAGGCATAACCACTGAGTTACTCACAAAAGCTTCCCATCATATTCTACCGATGCTACGAAGACAGTTACGGTAGATGTTTTAGGAGGTCTCCGGGATGTAGGAATCGAACTGGGAAGTGGAGGGAAGCTATGCGACCTGGATTACGCAGACGACGTCGTGTGCCTGTTCGAGTCTGCGGACATTGCACAACGCGCACTACATAGACTCTCGAGATCGATTGCTCGGTTCGGCATGTGGTTTGCATCTTCAAAGTGCAAAGTGCTGTTACAGGACTGGACGACAGCAGCACCGAACTTGATACTGGATGGAGAGGAGCTGACGATTGTGGACCGTTTCACCTACCTTGGTAACTGCGTGTCTAACGACGGTAGCTCAGCAGTGGAGGTAAGTATGCGTATATCTAAGGCTCGAACAGCTTACGCTGGACCTGCGGTGTCGGCCTGATATTTCACTGAAGTTGAAAGGCTATGTGTACTGTGCCGCAATGCACTCAGTTCTGTTGTATGGTTGAGAAACGTGGAATATTCGTGTGAGAGACGTTTGTTAGAGGCTTTCGACCAACGATGCGCATGTAATGTGGTTAGGACTGGATGGAGTGACCGGGTGACTAATGTAAAGGTCAGGAATCTAGTACTATGTGCCGGTTCTTAGAATATCTTAATTCAGCGTATGAAACTTAGTAGACTACGCTCATTGGGGTTGGGCCACGTGTTGCGTATGACGAACACTCGTTTATCATATCGTGCCCTATTTCGGGGTCCACCCAAGGAATGGAAGAAGCCATGTAGGGGTCAACAGTTGACGTGGCAACGTGGGATGAGAAAATGTACAGCGAAGTTAGGTAAAGTAGGTGTCTCACGCCTTCGTGGTTGGGGTCTGAAAGACTTGTCGACTTACTGGCTGGAGACATTGAAGGATATGGCAGTGAACCGTGAACAGTGGCGATCGTGCTGTCATTTTCTATCGAATCAGAATGATTGAAAACACGTGCATTTGTACAGTTATACTGTTCCGTGTGTTGGCTTTAGCAGCATTTTATCTTTTCCCGCCTGTGTAGGTCCACTCCCTGTTCCCATTGGATATTCACTCTTTATATAAACGTGTAACTCTGGGAACAGGCAGCGGTCACTAAGGCTTACCTTGCTGTTTAGCGCTGGGCGACGATGATGATGATGACGACGACGAAGACGGTGTGCAAACACCGGAAGTCTTCCCATATCTTCTACTCTCAACGGCCATGTTTCGGAGCCGTAGAGCAATACCGGCTTCACCGTGCATACTCGACCATTGATCGATAACCGGATGTCACGCCGACGTCGCAGGTGCCTCAAATTTTTCAAATACCAATCGGGCCTTCTGCATGCGTGAAGACATTTCGTATGGTGTACGGCCGCCAGGTGAGATAAGAATATCCAAATTCACTTCATTCAGCTGCCTCTCTGTAACAACAAGGTTCATCTTTGAGCCAATCCAGTCCTGCAACAAGATCCGACACTTCGAAGGTGCAACCCTCATCCCAAACATACACCGCTGGTCACGCGATCGAGAAATAACATACAGCTTACTCGAATCTTCACTCAGCAGCACAACATCGTCCGCACGTTTCAAATCAGACAGGTTCCCGTCTGAGGAAATAGTAATGGCACTATTTTCACATGAGAATAGGACTATCTCCATAACCATTTCAATGACAAAGTTAAAAAAGGAAAGGCGAAACGAAGTTGTCCTTAAGAACACCATTTCTTGCAGTGAATTCGGGTAAAATATTATAAACGCGAACCCGCCTCGGATTGCTGGCATGCAGAGTTTGGGTGAGTGAAATGATTTTCCCTGACACTCTTTAATAGGGCACTGCCGAATAACTGCACGATCCACTGAGTTGGACGTCGCTTTCAAATCCAAAGACAGAAATGGTGGGTGTACGCTACATGTACCTATGTCCAGAGATCTGTCGCAGTGAAAATCCGGTCAGTACAACCGCGACCGAGAAGAAAGCCGTCTTTGTTCACACGCATACACCTTTCGCGAGTGCTAGCTAATCGATGGAGGATAACGGCTCCGAGGAGTTTGGATGCGATGCTTGTCATTAATTCCTCTGTGGTCGTCACATGAGGTTCCATCACCTTTCTTGTAAATCGACACAATCACCGATTCACACTTATTCTTAGCAATCTTCTCGCTTTCCCTGCAGGAGTTGTGTTAACTCCGATGTTAACACTTCGCTACCTTCCTTGAGGAATGGTGTCGACAGTCCATCTGGTACAGCTGCATTATAACTTTTAAGAAAGCCTATCTTCCTCATTACCTCCATTTCCAATGAAGGGCTGGTATCCACCTGCATTGGTTCACTTGCATGCATAAGTGAAAGGTCCACTGTGATTGGGTGCCAACTAAAATGGTCCTTAAAGTATTCTGCCCAGCGCCCTAGACGATGCTCCTGAGAATGAATCAGTGCCGTCGGACTCCTTAATCACTTCGCTTGCGCTCGCCTCCCGTGGACCAGTCTTCTTTATCAGTCGATAAAGGTTACGACTATTTCCGATAGCCGCAGCCTTCTTCGCTTCTCTACACTTTCCTATCCCTGTCGTTTCTCCAATTCCTGGTCAACTGACAACTCAGGGATTCATGCGTCTTGCTGTATGTCGCATCCGGAGGGACGGATCTGCGAGCACCCAACAGTACAACTGAAGTCAAGAATATCCACCGTTTTTGAAGTTTATGTGGCTAAATGTCCTGCGTGGCAGTTGCCACTGAATGCGGTGCTTCTGTGATCTGTTTTCAGTGTTCTATCGAATCTTAGGCATTTTTTGAGATGACAACCGCACTGAGAGTTCCGACTGGAATTGCAGTCAGCGATTATCATCTAGAATCACCTGTGCTAGTGTGACCACAGACTGGGCGCAAACAAAGGCAAACCCGGACCAAAGCACGATTTGGATCCAAGCCATCGGTGACCGTTGGCAATGTGGTCAACCTGAGTTCGATGCTGTGAAGACGAAGAGGGGTGGTGCCAGCTGAACCGATGCCGTTTTTTATGGCAAAAATTGGTGTTCGCCAGAAGCAGCCTGTGGTCAGAACAAACCTGGACGGGAGATCTCTGGCGTCAGTCCAATCGGCTGGGACCGAAGATCTGTTTCTTATGTGCCGTTTCGTCTCCGCTAAGTATCCAAATTGGGCGTTGAAATAACCAGCAACGACTACAATGCTCGGTGAATCCACACTGCGCAGCGACCGAAATAACTCTCAGTAGAACGCGTCTTCGACCCCAGGGGAGCCGCAAACAGGGGGCACATACAGAGGTATGCGAACAAACAACGACGCTTCAATCGACTGTCATTCACGCGCACAGAACCATCCAACCGAACTGCACATAAACGGCTGGGGTCGTCTAGCTGCATGCTCCGTGGTCCCATGAGCACTCGAAGCCAGATCCTATCCCTTCTGTAAAACTGTGCAAACACTATAGGCTTTCAGGTCGAAAGACAACCCGGTTTCAAGAGTGCAGGGGATCTCGCCAGATAAAAGACGATTGACCTTACCTTTGGGAAGAACCCCACATGCTTGGCTGATATTTGATAATCGGTCCACAGGAGTTAGCTAAACCTTGATTTCAAAGCAACTTCGGGCAGCCTACGAAGCACACCGCTGTTTGCCCACCGGGATCTGGTAAGGGGGTTTACTAGACACCCAGGATGTTCAGCCCCGTCCAAACGGCGTGTTAACCAGACAATCACTGATCGGTCTCAAGGGGTTTAGATGACCCTCATATTTTCCTACTGCCGGGTGGATTAGGTCGTTTGGTAAAAGGCTCGAAGTAGTAGTAGTAGTAGTTCAACCTACTTCCGCTTGAGCAATCAGTTAGTATCCGATCGACAGAGGAATTTCGAATCACTTAAAACGTCTAGGTGGAGGATAGATAAGCTATCGTGTGAAGAACAATATACATTCCTTTTTTCTTTCCTCTGTCTCTCCCGTTGTTTTCGTCCTTCGATATCCTTTCAAGGAAACATGACCTGTACTCAGATTTGTACAAAACATACAGAATATTTCCATATAAAGTGAAGTAATTGTATTTATTTTTTTCATTTTGTCCGAATCTGATGTGCTATAGTTGTAGAATACTCGCCCACACAAATGTGCTCGGTCTTCACTGACAAGAATGACTGCGGAAAACAACTGAAAAATCCCACAAATCGTTCATCCTAACTAGGGATTGGCGCTACCGAATACAAAAAATTGCACTTCCATCCTTACAAGCAATAATTTATCACCATTTTATTCTGCTACTAATCAGAGTGGGGCAAAGGCAATCTAGAGAATAAAAGGAAATGAATCTCCCTATGACATACTTCACGCGAAAGTGCGGTGAAAAAGGCACACCTTATAACCACTACAGCCCAATACACTTGGGGGAGTAGGCAATCGTGACCCCGAAACTTCGAGTGATATAGAACTATACATGTGCGATAACGAGCCGGGCGACAGCGGATTGACGTCGTTACCATACCTGACCTATTGAGACCCTGTGTGGTTCTAGGACATTCGGAATTTCAGGGTCACAACTGCTGATTCGCCCCGTAGTGCTATTCCAATTTTCAGGGTCAAGTTCACCAATCTTCTTCAGTATTGTGGGTTCTAGAAGCTGTGATGCATGCCTCTTGCGCATTCTGATGAATGGTGATGGCTACGAAATCAGCGATGAGCTTTTTTATCCATGCATCCGAAAACAACTCATCAAATATACGAATGCGAGAGATTTGATGTGATCATATTTGTTTAAAATGAGGCTAACTTATTAGCTTCATTGTTAGTCCAAATGGCACACTGAAATGATAGTTACTCATCAGTCAGCGCTGACACTGTAACATGGTTGATCATAGCTGCAGTCATCGGAATTAAACCGACAGTTTCGAGAGCGAACGCTCAAAATGCAGACAGCTGGTGGTAAGTTTCAAATCGGGCTTGTGATGAAGGAAGAAGGACAAACTCCAAGCACTTCCACCAAAGAAATCAACGCGTTACATGGGTATTATCAATAACCAATATAATTACAAACAAGACCCGTTGACATAGAAAGTACGGAGCAAAAAAAGTAATGCACCAATGTAGGAATACACTGACTGAGCACACACACACATCCCTATAAATACACGGATGGGAACATGTGAAGGGTAACCAACAGACGTTTCCCGCACTAATTCGGAATGGGAGTCAGCTGACGAATCAATAAACGACTGTGCTGAACAATGGGATATAGAATCCCACAAGAAGCATCTGTGGTGTCACAGATGAAGTGAAAGCAGTGTGTGGAAACAAGGTGGGAACGGGTGCATTAGACAAGTTGTGAAGTTGCACGAAATACGCGCGTCCGTCAGTTGGCCACGCGGGGATGATGGGAGGAAGTAATACATCGTTGTAGCAAAACCAAGTGAGACGAACATTGTTGGGAGACAGCGAGAGAGGTACGAATGACAATGAAGATGATAGACGGCGGCGGCAATCCGCAGGCGAACAGAGAACCTGTATTATTATACCGTCTGCCTAGCTGCCTTCCACAAACCGCACAGCCTTCAGAGAACATTGGGACGCATCTTGAGCGCATAGGACCGAAAAGCAGAAAGGTAGCGGTCAAAACATTGGCCAGAAAGAAACAATAATGTGCGGCAACAGAACTATATGGATGAAAATCAGAGGATAATCCCAATCGTTCAAATATTGACTAACAGAATTCAATGGAGGTGGTAAATGGTATTTGGACAAATGTGCCGTGTTTCGAGTGGCAGTCAGGTCTTGGATGTGGGCGGCGCATTCTGAAAATAGTGGTGACAGTCTACCGTAAGAAGTTCAAAACAAAAACGAATACACTGTCTACATATTTATACGCATACATGGCGTTTGATTAAGTCGATCAAACTACCAAAAAGGCAAAGATCGAAGATCCGGATAAAAGGAAGCCAGAAAAAATTCAGGGAATTGGGTTTTGAAAATTTAACAATAAGTTAACTGGACATAAAGTGGCGAAGTGTGTAGGGAAGAATGGATGAGTGCGCTTACATAGGAAGGGGACATAGTGTAAGGCATGAAGTACATGGGTGTGTGTACAAACGCGGTCTTCATCCACGCGCATGGGTGCCTCGAAAGAGCCAGGAACACAGGCGACACAATTCCCAGGACAGGAACAACGATCTTCTCCAAGGCTGCGTCAACGGAACAATAGGCAGTCTACACTTGTTTCTCCAACGGCAGCGTCGTGACCTGAAGAGCTAGGAGGGTGAATACATGCTTAGATTTAATCCTCATCGTCCATCATATCGCCTTCGTCTCCGCTTTCTTCGGCTTTCAGCTGATTTGTGCTGCGGTCCGAATCACGATCTAAGAATTTGTAGGTGTCGGTGGCCATATCAATTGCCCACTGGAACTTTTCCCGTTGGGTTCTATTGAACACTTTTTCGATTGGGACGTTATACTTCTTACACCTGAAAAGCGAAGCCATAGAAAGTGGAATACGGCCTTGTAATTTAGACTTGAGCATACGTCATCATCATCATCATCATCATCATCATCATCATCATCATCGTTCAGCGTTAAACAGCAAGGCAAGCTTCACTGACCGCTGCCTTTCCCCAGAGAGCATACGTCTTAGAACCCTAGAGGTGGAACGGTGGCAACAATGAGCGGAAGATGTGCGACTATGCTTGTTGAATCACTCACGAGTTGTCAAACGCTTCGCATGAAATTGCCGGCCATAATCTATTGTGTATCACAAGAGTATAAATAGATCAAATGTGCATTACTTCATTCGGATGGACGTCGCGGGTTGGCTAGTTAGGAAACAACTTTAATTCTACGGCTTGCAGAGCCACAACACAAAATAAGATGGTCAACTAAGAAAGAAATCAAATTAGCGGATCTTACAACCTGATGTCGTAAATTGCACACATATCCCAGCATAGTCACTCGTGCTTAAGCAAATGAGAGCAACAGCGCGACACGCACCTCAAGACTTAATGGTGTTCGTCGTTCCGTAGTTGGTAGCAATCCCCCATGGTTCAAATGGCCTCGGTGTGCATGGCATCGTACCGTCAAACAAGCAGGGAGAAATAATTACTGCGCATCAATTAAATGACACGGAATTTACTGCATTAATTGGTTTATCTTTTTATAATTCACGACTAGACACTGTTACACAGCAGCCTTCGCTAACAGTATTGGTTTACAATCTCCTAGCTCAAAATTTCCTCAAACCTTCTCAACCTCTGAATCTCCGTTCCTTCAATGTGTGCACTGTAATACAGGCTAGCCAAAGAGCGTGTTTAGCTCCGACAGAGACGTAACTTCGACTGATGTCTGCTGCGTGAGTGAAACACGAATTCAGAATTCCAGTAGAGTACAGTAATTCAACTAATTGCAAATAATATTTAGATATATTTCCTATACACTTCAGGAGACGAAGCAGCTCAGGGTGTGGGTGAAAGCGGTGTAGGAACAGTCTAGAGTGAGAAGGCTGGATCGGTCTTTCTATATTGAATCGCATTTACCAGTCGTTAATGCGCCATGAGACTGTAGGGATCAGTCGACACCTGTGTTCAGAGCAGGTTTTTTGTTATTTCGGTATAAGCCACAAAAGATTACGGCACTGACACGCAGAAAGACGAGTTTCATGACGAACTCATCACCTTTATTCATCATCATCGTTCAGCGTAAGACAGCAAGGCAAGCCTCACTGACCGCTGCCTTCTCCCCAGATTTACATGTCTAAAAAGAGTAAACATCCAAAGAGAACAAAGAATGGACCTGCAAATGCGGGAAAAGACAAGACGCCGCTGTAGCCAACACACGGAACACAGTCTAACTGCACAAACACTCAATCAGTGGGGACATTATGAGTAGGCAGAAAGGGCAGCAGACATCAATCGAAAGTGAGTTAAGTGTCACGCTTGTTGGCCAGCCTGCATTAAAGTGCGCACATGGAAGGAACCGAGATTCAGAATCTGACGAGGCTTGAGAAAATGTGAGCCAGCAGACTGAAAACCACCTACTACACTACTTGACAATAAACCGTTGCGAGCATCGGGCGTGTTATCAATGGAGATACTATGGGTAGGCACAAGGGGCAAACAGATTGGATTGGAGACAGAAGAGACAGGTTGAATAAAAGAGAGGGAACTCTGAGCGGTAGAATACTTATCACTACCCACCCCACATGCGCTCGATGCAATGGGCAGCGCGGTCCTGATTACCCTGCGCGACGACCGATGCAGAATGGAATTATTTGTAGGCGTGCAACTCATGGGGAATAATGGACGGGTACTGCTAGGGAGTCCAGCCGCTAAACAGAAGAACGATTAGGGTTCTCAACCAAAGCCTTTGCTTCTGACAAGAACCTGACCGCAAGGGAGCGGGGTATAGCCGAGTGGAAGCCCATTTACTTCGTTCAATTAGTCTTCCACTCGTTTTTCTGACTAAGCTGCTAACTCAGATTAACCCCCAACTTGGAGGTCCAAGTTGGGGGTTGATCGTCAGGCCGTCAGGTCGTCAGGCCTCTACCCATTGACCTTCCAGGCATGACTGGATCTTCGGCTTGAGATAAGCCATCCTGTATAGCTCGTTGGGTCATGGAGGCACGCAAGCCGTCACACCACGTCAAGGTGAAGTCACATTGTTCGGGTCAAAGTAAAGGGTTTTAGTGAAATCAGACAACCCCTTAAATTTTTGGGCGACAAGGCTGCTCCGGTGATTACAACGTCTGGGGTACTGGTCAATCACCAATATTGGACATGGAGATGCGCTTTCGCATCTCATCAACATCTGAGGAAACGATCACCACATCCGTCACTTCTCAATCAGAGGTAGAAGGTCGTTTCTTGACGCATTTTGTTCACTTCCGACCACGGTTGAGGAAATACCATACGACAGAATATGCCATTGGAAAAACATCAAGTATCAGATTCATAGGCAGCTAGAACCGTCGCAGCGACACTTACACTATAACCAACAGTCTCTGCCGATCGTTGATTACTGCATTCTGTTTACCGGAAGTTTTGCTGTCCCACCAGTTATCGGGAGGGGTTCTACTAAAATGATCATCCAGGAACCAAAGGTACGAACTTTCGAAATGGAGAAAACCGAGCGATTTGAGTGACTGCATGACAGCAATAAAGGACTAAGCTTCGTTCATCTCATACGATATCAAAGTAGGTAGCAAAAGAAAACTTACCAAGCAACAGTGATTCGCGGATCAAGATAATTAAGCTTGCTCGTGCTTAAAGCAATCTCTTTGTTTTCATCACGATCCGTTGCTTGTAGTTGCAATTTGGTGAGCTGCTCTTTGGCCACGCTCAATCGCTTTTTCAGTTTCTCATAGGCCACTTTTTTTGCAACTTGCTTGTGCCGTTTGTAATCTGCTTTGATTTGCTTAGCTTCGGAGGTGATTTCGTTGATCTGATCGCGTTTCGCATCGATCTGCAATAGAAACAACATATACGACGTCAGGAGTAACAGAAAGGATTGCCATGTAAGCGTGACGGATACGTTTACATCACTGGGCTACATAAAATTCCCTAATGAAAAATGAACAACAGTTCTAGTTAACGAAAATTTCCGGGAAACACTGTTCAACTAAAATGAATGTTCCAACCGGTCAATACTATTAATATTAACATCATCATTATCGTCATCATAATCACCGTTCAGCATTAAACAGCAAGGCAAGTTTCACTGATCGCTGTCTTTTCCCCACGGTTGCTTGTCTCTATAAAAAGAGTGAATATCCAAGGGGAGCAGGGAATGGACCTCTACACAGGCGGGAAAAGAAAAGAATACCGTAGTAGCCAATGCACGGAACAAAGTCCGGCTGTACGGACGCACTCTTTCAATCATCTTGATTCAATAGAAAATGACAACACGATTGACACAGACAGACGTTCGATGGCCAATCGGGTTTGCGGCTTGCGTCCATAGCCGTTGAGATGAAGCAAAAATCGCAGTGAAACTAACGTGGTCCAGTACGATCTACAGTTCTGGACAGAACCGCGTCAGCAACAGCTTACTGCAATATGGCCGATCTGGCTCACACTACCCGTCGAGTTAGAGCGCCATTTCGCTGTGCGAGGAAACCTATCAGAAGTTTGTGCTAAGCAGTAATAAATGATTGTCTAACTATCAGCATGTAGTCACGTGAAAAAGGTGAACATCAACAGAGATGATAATGTTCAGAAAAACACCTTCCTTATTCATTTCATTACACGACAACTGTTGTGCACTTCAGGAGAGCCACGAGTATTTACACCCTGTAGAATAAGGTGTGGTAGGATTCAAACAGTGGACATTTAAGCCCAAAATTCACGATATTGACTGTTCAACCGCAACCGGATTCAGGAAATTTCGAAATGAGTGATAGCGCTTAGTTTCGGAAAGTCAATCTACTGAAGGAATGCGAAAAACTAAAAACGGAACTCCAGCAAGCGTTAGATAAGGTTGTATTCAACTTACTAACGATTTCAAGTGCATTACCGTAAATTCTGATTGGACATGACTGAAGTGAAGAGACGCTTCACTGAAACTCCGATTGGAATTTTCCCAAATATCGTATCAGATAGCACACGTGTTTGAATCAAAGATGCATACTGAGAAGTGACAGATGGCCGACAACGGCGACTCAATATTTTCACGTTTAAGGAGTTAGAACGGATAAATTTTCAGTCACATGCAGCCGCATCTTGTGCTGTTCAGCGTAAAATCCGATTTTTTTGATCTTATTTGGCTGGAGACGATCAATCGTAAAGAGCCATGAGAAAAAACGATCTTTTTTCATTTAAAGAACGATAAATAAACGTCATTTCAGGAAAGGGGTGGCCGCTGAAAGGCTGTCGATGGAGAAAGTGGCCCACGGCGGGAGTCGAATCCGCGAACTTCCCGACTGGAGGCCAAGATATTTATCGCTTAACCATTGCCAAACGAAAAGTCTGTTTCAGACTGCATAACCACTAACCTTGCATTAAGGTGATCACATTTAGATTTCTATCCCAGTACCGAATAATTGTGGGAAGAGGAAATCAAAAGACTAAAAGACAGGACTAAGGAGGAGTAGAAATACGTTGAATTCAAGAACATTGTCAGCGGCACTTAGTCACATCGATTAAAGTCTCTAACCATCCTGTTGAGGGCTTCTGTGGTCCCACAGAACAGCTATCTTGTTGTTCGCTGTTGTCCGAAGCATGTTGCGATCGGAAGATGATTCGAAGTGATCAGTCGATAACAAGACAAAAACCTAAAACTTAACAGCAGACTGTCTCGGGTAGGTCCAATTAGACCGCTGGATAGAGTCCAAGAGATTCCCGCAGGCGATGGCTGGAGAAAATAGGTGGTACGGCTCAATGCCAGTTAGTAGCATTCTTGTTTCCGTTTTCCATGTAATCCTTCAAATTGTTATTTAGCAATCGACCCTTTACTATTTCTCGTTTTCTTGTTTCTTTTTTGAGGTAGCAAAGTTGTTGCGAGGTTAACGGTTATAGGAAGTAAAACTGAACTGAACTGTTTTTAATGTTTGCCTGATTATCTCCCAAAAGAATCCTAGCCATCCTTACCAAGTTTCTATTCAAAATCTTTGCATCTATTACCACGCCCCGTTCTCCCGACATCTATGTTTTTTCATTTACCTGCAATTTTTTTCCGAAAAGCAGAGATAATAAACCGCTTCTTACGGAAATATTTATCACAGAGTCATTTGACTATGAAGTTTATACCAAACACTAAATCACTATGAAAACAAGGGAAGAAGCACTGAACTACTCAATAAATAGTTGGATAAATAGTTGAGTCAACTGACTGGCTCGTCCTAGCTAACATCGAACTGCAGAGAAAATACACCAAATTTATTTTGCTCTTCGGGGTTTATGTCGGATCAGATGAAAGCCACGTTTTCGATTATCACAAACAAACCGATCAAAACAACTTACTTTTTTCTGCAAATTTTCCATGGTTTTAGCGAAAGACTTAGGTACCGTGCGCTGATGGTTGCACAGAACAGCCACCGCACGATTAGCTCGATTGTAGGCTAGCAGTTTCGCTTGCACTGTGTCGTTCGGATCGGTAATAAGCTCCAACTGTTCTTCTAGAGTGCGGCTGGCATTGTACGTACGAAACACTTTAGCAGTTAAGCCCTCCATCAACTCACGGAGATACTGGTTCAACACTGTGGTCTGAGGGGATGGATAAGAAACAGTTCAAGGAACCGGCAAATTTAGTGATGCATATGCGTATGTCTTGATTGGTTACAAAGCGTCAATTAAGAATGGGGAAATAATATTCATCCCAGGCAATCCGGGAAGATACTGGAAATAAGCGCAACTCGAGAACTGATGCTAACAAATAGAAATAGAATTTGTACAGATATTTCTGGCACGCTTCACGCATAAGTGTAGTGGGAAGTCCATGTTCCATAGCTACAAGGGCCCACTACACGAGAAGTGGAAAGAGAAAAACCGGCAGTCATGAAACCGAATCCACAATATCCCAATAAGTCAGGTGCATATTACATAAATTTTGCACAAATCCGAATACAGATATACCACCACCATCATAACGAAGGACGAAAACAATAAAAGAGAAAACGGAAAGGAAACAACGCAGCTCACCACACAAGCTAATTCCTTCACTCCCCATTTCCAAGACATCGAGTGTTCATCGAGATCCATGATTCTTTCATGGGCTGGTAACTAATCAGTTGTCCAAACCGAAATCTTTGGCTAAATAGTCTAACGAGCAAAGAAGGGGGATGACATGAGGGCCGCGTAACACCCTAGGGTTCGATGACTGAGTTCTAAGTTTATACGTCCTTCGGATGCAGGTAGACATTCTAGGTACCCTGTACACCCCTTCACCACAAATAATAGTGAGCATATAGCATCCTCATCATCGTCATCGTTCAGCGTTAAACAGCAAGGCAAGCCTCACTGACCGCTGCCTGTCCCCAAAGATACACGTTTATATAAAAAGAGTGAATATCAAACAGGAACAGGGTGGACCTACACAGGCGGGAAAAGATACGATGTATTTGCAGCCAACACACGGAACACAGTCTAACTGTACAAACGCACGTGTTTTCAATCATTCTCATTCGACAGAAAATGACAGCACGATCGCCACTGTTCACGGTTCACTGCCATATCCTTCAGTGTCTCCAGCCAGCAAGTCGACGAGTCTTTCGGACCCCAACCACGAAGGTGTGAGACACCTACTTTACCTAACTTCGCTGTAAATTTCTCATTCCACGTTGCCACTTTATCCGTTAGCCTCCACATGGCTTCTTTCACTCCTTGGGAGGAACACAAAATAAGGCACGGTATGGTGGACGAGTGTTCGTCATACGCAACACGTGACCCAACCGAAACCAGCGTAGTCTACTAAGTTTCATACGCTGAAACAGGCCATTTTCAGAAGTGGCACCCAATACCAGATTCCTAACCTCTGTGGTACTCACCCGGTCACTCCATCCAATCCTAGCCATACTACATTCTACGTAAACATCGGTTGTCGAAAACCTCCAACCGACGAACATCGCCCACACGCATACTCCACGTCTCGCAACCGTACAACAGAACTGAACGCACTGCAGCACAGTACATACGACCTTTCAACTTCAGTGAAATATCAGGCCGACGCCACAAGTACTTCAATCCAGCGTAAGCTACACGAGCCTTGGATATACGCATACTTACCTCCAATCTCGAGCTACCATCGTTGGACACGCAGCTACCAAGGTAGGTGAAACGGTCCACAGTCGTTAGTTCCTCTCCATCCAGTATCAAGTTCGGTGCTGCTGTCGTCCAGTCCTGTAACAGCACTTTGTACTTTGAAGATGCAAAGCACATGCCGAACCGAGCAACCGATCTCGACAGTCTATCTAGTGCCCGTTGTGCATGGTCCGCAGACTCGAACAGGCACACAACGTCGTCGTCTGCGTAATCTAGGTCGCATAGCTTTCCTTCATTTCCCAGTTCGACTCCTACGTCCCGGAGACCTCCTAAAGCATCTTCCATCACCTCGTCCATGACGAAGTTGAACAAGAATGGAGAGATGGGACACCCTTGTCGAACGCCACTAGTTGTTTCGAATGAACGTGACAGTTCACCGTATGCCCTAACGCGACCATAGGTATGCGAGTACAATGCTCGCAACAGGTTCACAAACTTCGTTGGCATACCCTTCTGGTGGAGAGCACTGAGTAATGCCGGTCGATCCACGGAGTCGAAAGCACCTTTCAAGTCGAGAAAGACTACGATCGAAGGGCGTCGATGCGTGTGGCGCGTTTCGGGTATCTGTCGAAGAGTGAATATTTGGTCGATGCAACCTCGACCTGGCCGAAATCCGGCCTGTTCGCTGTTCGCGGATATTACTCTCGCGAATCGGTGTCAAACGGCGCAGCATTATCGCAGCTAATACCTTAGTGACTATCGGAATTAAACTAATCCCACGATGATTGTTGCAGTCACTCCGTGTACCCTTCTTGAAGACGGGTATAATCAGTGACTCACCCCACGATAGCGGGATACGCTCCTCGTTCCAAATATCACGAAGCAAGGAGGTAAGTGATTT
>LUCM01000748.1:52906-75723 GCA_008360955.1 Fasciolopsis buskii | reverse complement strand
TACAATACAATACAATACAATACAATACAACATTTACTGGGCTACTGAAAATGACAGAGTTGAAAAGGATGGCATTTTGGGAGGAGATTTAGAATTATCAATTTTTCGGCAAGTTTGATTTATCATTCTGCCCATTGCACACCTTTGAATTGGCTTTCTGTTTAGATTTGAGTGAGTTATTTGCCAAGCATTTGCCATCCAGACACAATACTATGATCGTTAAAGGTTTACATTTGTTGACTCGCGTAGCTTGAAACTGTCTTCCTGAACCGATTGGTGTTTGCTAGATCGGGTATCCGTTTGCAATGCTGCGCGGTCAACAATCGCGCAATTTTGGTCATCTACGGAACGGGAACACTCGAATGTGTCACCTGACCCCCGATTGCTTTTGCGGATGTCAATCAGGATGCCTAAACGAATTACGAATGATCTCATTTATGTGCCCAAAAGACTGAAGGCCCTCAGGGGCTATGCGCTCAAACCAAGCAAACTGATTGCCGACAGCACCTCAAATGTTCGCGTTATTGGTCAACGGAACCTCGTATCCAGTGATTCGTAATGTTATATTTCGTAGGAGTAATTCCGACTGGAATAATCAGAGAGAATGGTTGAATGAAGTATGAGCCGAGAGGGGGAAAATTGAGTCAATGACATCCATTATTCTGGCTTTAAGTTAGATCTGGCTTAAATATGTGTCCTTTTTTCCATTGTTGACTCAATCACTTCATCCTCTCTGTCGCTCTGTCTCTCGCTCTTGCCTTATCCTAGGCTTGTTCACCACTTGATGATGTTGTCAGTTTGTTCTGTTGAACTGCTCGTCTTTGCGATGTAATATCGCCAACTTACTGTTCATCAATGACGTGGCTATGGACTTTTCTTGATCAACTGATTCTTCCGGAAATTCTATCGATTTTCGGTTGACGTTTATTACTGGACGCTTAATTTTCCCAACTGATAACCTATTTTGGACGATGAGTGATTGATGGGTTCTAAACCTTGTTCGCGGAACGCCTAGCGACAAATTTCGCACAAATTGTAGTCCATTGTTTGTTTATGCGATAAGTGATCCACGAACCACAAAAAGCACCGCTAAATCAGTTTAAAGCAAAACACTTTTCACTAGAGTCCAAACTGCAATTTGGGCTTCGTCAGTTTTCACTGTCATTTCACTTTCTAATATATTCAGCAATTGAATCGGGTTTAGAGAGCTTTCCCAATGTCAGAGTCTAATTTGTCCTGTTTCTATTTTGGACATGCCAATCAATGTGGTTGAAACATTTCCGTACCATTACACATGCATGTCGTGTTTGGGGACAAGCAAGCATTCGGTTAGCCTGTATTATTGTCTGATCGCAGATCGCTAAATTGGGTTGACAATTTATTACGGATCGCATAGAGTCGATCTAAAAGATTGTGTCCTATGGATCTTCTTGAAAGGTTTGAAATTTACGGCTGTTTGGTTTTAAAATTTGCCGTATTTTGGGGATTCTTGTTATGCGGTGGACCTAGGGTTATGAAAGCAGTTTTTTAACAGAAAATTGCGACATCCTCTTGACTTTCCTAGGGTATGCACGCATAATTCCCGGTGAGAATTGGTATTCGCCCAATAATAAGTATAACTATAATTACAATTGTTACTATTGCTTCGACTGCGTGAACCGGTAGTGCAGAGTGACGATTCACAGAGGTTTGGCGACTTTTAGGTGGACGTGTGTGTCAGGGTACAACGTTCACCTGTGAATTCAGATTTGGAACAAAGTATGAAAATGTGATCTTCCGAATGAATTTTCAGAATTCGTTTACGAGTCGTAAGTTTAAAAAATCTACCAGTTTGCGACCAACAGGTATATGCTTACGGAACAAGAATTTCGACGCAGTACTGAACGACTGGCAGACGCAAGTGTGCAGTACCACTTCGGGATGATCCTCTGGTATGTCCAACAGGCATATCGGGTTTGTGAGACACATGGTTGGATATTAGGGAAAAGACGAACTACCGTCAATCCACCGAACAAAACAATCCTAGTCAAAGACTGATCATCTTCTCTTAGGTATATCCGAAATGGTGAAGTGTAAGCAATTGCGACTAATTTCTTCTCAACCCCGACCTCTTTAAATGTGATTAGTAATTTATCTTCGTGACTTTCCCCAACAGTGAAGCACATCGATACAGACTTGGGCATACATTGAGCAGTGCTTTGCTTTGACCTCATATATAACGAGACAATGAGTAAAGTAGACTGTTTGTTTCATCATTTCTCCCCTGGTTCTCCTGTTCATCCCAAATGCGTTTTGGGCGAGTACCAATTGTCCTGCTTCACGGGTCTTGGATACCACCGCGACATAAAAGGCACAAACAATACAGGTCACTTGTGTCAAAACCGTTATATTGATTAACACTACTACCAGATTGTGCCTGTTTGAAGGGTTTGAGTGCCGAAAATGTCGGGAAGTTGGAATAGTTGTTTACAAGTGCACGTAGCAAATATCTATCAAAAATATTCGAAATCGCAACGTGACTTGAACGGTGGATTGGTACTGACGTCTACCGAGGCAGCGTGAGAAATGTAGAAGGCTTAGAAGATAAGAAGACAACTTACCTATTTCTTCAAAGTAAACCGCTTTTCCGCAAACGGATGGTGAATAATTCCATGGGACACAAAATCTACACTCGTGGAGTAAAGATGGTCAACCTGGTTTGGTGCACATGTCAGCTGTACCGAGTTCGAGTAGCGCGAACAAATAACATAGACATGCATTCAGATGTTTGATGCAAGGTTTCCTCAGTCAAAGGGTAGCAATTCATACATGGCGGTAGTCACGCCGATAAGATGGTGGCGTTCAGGCGTAGCAATCGAATAGTCATGCCAACGGGACCTGGAAAAATAACATTACCATCCTGTGGAGTAACAGACTTCGTGGAACACAATCCGCGGCAGATGCATATCGTACGAAGCCAAGACACACTGATTTCGTCGATACACTCAAAGAATCACATGTGCTTCCAATAAGTCAAGCAATGGAATCCAAACTAGACTTATTAGAATTATTAGCAAACTGAAAGAACTGTTCACCAAAATGTGTAGAGGACGACAATAAAATTTCCCGGTTTAAAAACGAAAAACATTGAGCTGACAGAGCGCAAGCGTTTGGTTGAAACAGTCAATCCCAAGGTGTAGGAGTCGGATTAATGGTGAGTGGCACCTAGCGACCAAGGACTTAAGCTTACTGGTGCACTAGGAAGAGTTTTGTCATCATCAGTCAGAGTCACAACACCATGCCTTGGTAGTGACTGTCACAATCCACTCCGGTCATCATTCTGGTTGTGCGAAGAGGTTTAAGGGATTCATTTTTGGAAAAAAGATCCCGATTGGACATCAGTGTACCGGACAAATTCAAAAGAGATGTTAGTCAAAAGGAATGGATGAAAGCGCAATTCATATTGGTGACAATCGTAGCATACGAGCAGGATTCTCCTTTTTATCCCACACAAACAATAGTCCTACGCCCTGGCGTATGGATTTGTGTTTGTGTCTACACTTAGGAATTAGCTGGATGAACTAAGTACCGGCGCGTTTAGTTATCACTTTTACTAAAATGGAAATGTACCTGGCGAGTGAATTTTCATGCTGTTTGCAAAAACGTTTCTGCTGTCTACATAAAAATTTCAATAACTGAAAAGATCGACGACTGTAACAGAGAACCTCGA
Organism: Fasciolopsis buskii; assembly: GCA_008360955.1. Taxonomy (NCBI): domain Eukaryota; kingdom Metazoa; phylum Platyhelminthes; class Trematoda; order Plagiorchiida; family Fasciolidae; genus Fasciolopsis; species Fasciolopsis buskii. Next base: position 72,014 of record LUCM01000748.1, on the reverse strand, counting down.
GAGGACAAGAAATATTTGAAAACGCACTTGGTAGGTGTTAGTAATAGATGCTGTTTTCATGACATAATTCGCCATATGGTATGATCTCCCAAATCACCATAAAGAAATCATGGAAGCACTGTACAGCTGGTTCATCCTTGTTAGACATCATCAGCAGTGCATATCCACCGCGTCCGAACTGGCACGCGACTCCAGGATGAACGATTGCTAGTGAAATGCTATGGCCATTACGCCACCGGGTATGTTTTCAAGAGTTCAGTGAACTTCACTACTTGATGTTGCATTTATCTGTTACTGATAGGCACGGCCACGGGCCGCTGGTGTATAGCAGTCGTCTCCTACTGACTCACATCCATTCGCCAGGAGTTTACGTTCCTGTACAGGAGCGGTAAATAATGCATTACTGATGCATCCTAACAAGGATGGAACAGTTGCTAAGTGCTTCCATGCTTCCATTCAAGGAAGGAAAGACCTTGCAGCTTCCGAGTAACCGGTTGGGTATCTATATCGGCTATGTTATATTGCTTTTGAGAATAAAACCGAAGTATGTCACATGACCTAGTCTGTCTGTATGTTTTTCCTTTAATATAAATAGGTCCTCTGACGTAGACGGTGAACGGTTTGGAGGCGGAGTATACGCCCAATTTGTTTGCCTTCAACGATATTCATGTTATGTAGTCTGACTTCTGATTGATAGGCAACCAAGATAGAAATGACAATATCACAAACATACCTACACAGGCGGACAGCATGGTAGACAGGATGCTAATATAAGTTACAGTATGAAACTGTCGTAAGACAATTCTTTGTAGCCTATCACCGCGTCCGAATTACGCTTGCTACCATCTTTTCCCCAGTTTCGCTTACCAAATTCTTTGGGAGAAGTAGTCGTTATTGGGTCAGTCAAGAAGATATGAGGGCAATCAAACGAAAGCAACTAGCTCAATAGAAAGCAACAGAACAGGGAGTCGAAAGCTGATGAACAATGTCGAAGTGCACAATACGTATGCTTCGTTTTGCCGTCGAAAGACTTACAAACCAGATCAACTAAGAAGGAAGGCGGCATCTAGTGTATAGTGGTATGCAATGATTTGGCTCTACTGAACGGAATCGTGGTGCACAACTTATTTGGGTGCTTCGTGTGTCTACCTTGCGACCTATTTGGTCCGCATATGCTAGCCTTGCGACAGTTCCGGGGTATTGTTCCCGGTTAGTTGTTCCAATGCATTCAAAAATACCTTTCTCAGTGCCCATGATAAATATGATCGATATAACAGTTCTGTTGACCAGTTTACATCGGCTTCACCTTCCCAGCGGCTTGATGATTATCAAGGTCTTAGCCTGTTACCATTTTCCGAATAGCCAGTGAGGATTCTATGAAATTTGGACATCTAGCTGATTCGTAATCAGGGAATTCACTGATTTCACTGTTTATGCTTTCTAATAAACAGTGCAAATACTATAGGACTATCAAGAATAATTAGAGTTGGATAAATGCATGTTTCTATTACTCGAAAAAGCTCGTTTTCAGTGATTCGTGCTCATGCCATTACATTACAATTTATTAGGCAGTACGCATCCATAAGCACCACCTTGAATGGTTGCGCACTGGAGCAACTAAGTCAGTTAATAGTGCAGTCGCTTCGTTTCTAATACAGACCGACTGCGTTGTGAAAGTGAAGCAAGCTTCCCGGATCCAGTGTAAGGTCAGGGGTCAACAGTCTGCGTTGACAAATTGTCTTGTTTTGAGCACAAACAGAAGCCGTCATCATCCATCTTCACAATTCTCAACTGTGAGCTGAAAAACAATTTGTGGTTGTCTTTCAACTCCCATGGCGCAGTCTCCGTTGCAGTACTAATCCCAGACCGTAAATCTCTTCCATACCCATATTTTTATCTGGCTAATCCAATCCTTACAAAAAATTCTCCACAGAATATTACAACTGTTAATGACAAGTACGAATTACTGAAAGCAAACTGGTTCGCCAAATTGTGTATTTCTCAATGTGGCCATTGGGAACTTCCGGGCAATTTCGACTTTATTCAGAAGTAATCAGTGAACTATTTATTCAGTTACGAATCTAACTTTTGTTTCGAACGATCGGAAAACTTTTTCTACTCGTAATTCTGAAGGGATTCCGCCGGCCACACACACCCTGGCCGGATCAGATCAAATCTTACTACTTTTTTCACTTCGGGATATATGACAATTTCCATCTAGAAGCGATGCTTTATTATGTGACCATCAACGTACTTTCCACTGTGAATCATTATATCCTATCTAGCCATGGTTTAGAACTGCAATCTCGTAGGTATTGGACAGGTGTTTCGTTTCGCTTGCTGGAACCCATCACGTCAAGTGTGTTTCATTCGTGCCATGGCAACATGGGCTAGTCGGTCTGGGATCAGACTGTGGAATGTCAGTGTGTCAGCCGATTCGGTGGACCGAGATATGAACCAAACAAACACAGACGCTTCCGGGGAAGAGAAGATACGCTGACAACAGTCACGTTTTTTGTTAGCAGGTGTAGATTCAAACAAAATTAGAACAGAATTCTTCTTTTTTTATCGTCTTCCTTGTTCTTTTCAGTCGGCATCAAACAATTTCCTCGAAAGGCTTTGACACCTACGGCTCATATCGGTCCCGATACCGCAAGAACGATTGACATGTCGTTACGTCACTATTGTGGTTCAACTCCAACCATGATGGTGGAATTTGTTCGGACCGTCGTATATATCATTTATGCCCTCCAAATAGCTCAGTTAAACGCGAGCTTCCCCCAGAAGGTCAAAATGCCCAAAAATGACTGATGTTAAATCTCTCTCTCTCACTCAGTTGGTTGGACTAAAGTTTCACCAGAAAGTTGCGTGTGAAGACACTTCGCCTGTCTTATGCCAATCAACCAAATGTTGACTGATTGTGCAAACAAAAAAGAAACACTAGATCGAGCTTCGTATTTGGCGACATGGAGCGAGATTGTTTTTTTCTTGTTTTAATACCTCATCATCAGATCAACGTCAACAAATCTTCTCTAGTCCGTTACTGTTTTTTCTTGTTCTCTCACCATCCGCGAGACAAACACGGACAATTTTGTTAACTAGTTACCCAAATTTCTCGTCCCAACTCCCAACTTCTAGTCACCGGAGCACAATCAATCAATCAGTCAATCAGTCAGTCAATCGGTCAATCGTTCATTAGAATGAACCGGGATTTCACGGTATTCAATCGTGTTGTGCAATTCGGCTTGTGGGCGTTTCCGTGCAGTTCGATCCACATGGTTCATTTGTCAATCACCAACCAACCAAGTCACACACACACGCGGGGGAGAAATTTCGAACAAATTAGTTGACGAAATCTAAATCCAATATGGAATGGGATACCAGAATTTTCATTGGTCTGTTTTTGCTCGCCAGTACGTATGTTTGTGTGTGTGTGTGTGTGTGTGTGTGTGTGTGCATGTTGGATTCTTTGTGTACGCCATACATCACAACAATGCCTTAGTGTCGGACAAATGATTGATGCTCCATCATTCTACCGATTTCCAAATGCGATATAGCCACTCCCGTTTGCACGATACTCGTCACTCGTCAATCCTCTTCAAGCGAAGAAAAAAAAAACATTTTCTTCAATCAAAAATGAATACGAAGAACCAGAAATTTGTGTGAACTAGTCAACTTGTTTTCTCAGCCCCATCAAACGTCAATGGTATCATGAGCAAATATAATGTTCACGCATTCTAAATTACCACAGATAGCCTACAAAAAAACTGTCTGATGAATGAGGTTGTGACGGTTTAGTTGGTTGATACATACTTTTTATTTGTCAAATCAACAAGGATGTAATTCGGTAAATTTCGTGGACTGTAGAGACTTCTGACTCGGTTAAGCATTGAACAATCTGATAGAGTTGAGATAGACTGTTTATTCGAATAATGATAGTGAATTAGTTGTGACTGACTGAAATGCACCCATTCACATTGAGTTGTGCATAGTCTGTTTTTTTACAAATCAATCTGACAATTTAGATGGCACAGTCAGGTTGTCGTTTGAGTATGATCTGATAAGTGATGCAACTTTTGTCTAGAGCAATTTGTTTGTCCTATACCAACCGACCGTAATAACCTACTCTTTCGGAAATCTGATGCAATCCAAATTCATTTGGAGATCGCAAAATTACGTCGATTCAACCGAAGTTGCCCCGATTTCTTAATGCTCATATTCGGGCGGCACTCGTCAGTTTGTGGTCCAAGTTATTGGTCGATGGTATTCCACCGCTCTAGTGTGCATAAAGAATCGCTAAGATCAGTAGATTCAATTAAACAGTAGTATGATGAGCGCGCTCCTGGTTTCTAAGACACGGTGTGGTATAACACAGCAACCACATTGAAGCCAACTAGCCATTCGGAATTACTCGAGTCAGTAATGAAAAGGATTGAATGCATCGATTGCCAAGGGTCCGAATGTAATCGACGAATTACGTCTTCTATCTTAATTCAGGCATTTGCACGTAAGGCATAAACAAACTTTAGCTTGTGCCAAATTCCTTCCTAATTTCGATTGTGTGATTTCGGATATGCAGAATTCCAATGCGTGATGCTAAGTCAGTCTTGTGCACTGTTATATTCACCACATTCAGCTGAGTACCAGTTCGAAGAACTTTGTTCCAAACCCAAAACTTGTTCTGACTAATGTCAGTTCGGGCGCGGTGGATATGCACTGCTGATGATTCCTAACAAGGATGAAGCAGCTGTACAGTGAGTGCTTCCATGGTTTCTTTACGGGGAGATGAGCGGTGATATCACATGGTGAATTATTTCATAATGTCTCTTTTGTTCATTGGAGTGATGAGCGAACGTCTGTCAAGTGTATCCCTGGACAATTAGGCCTGTGAATACTCCCCATAGTAGGATCAGTCGGACCTATGATTTTGATCGGTGAGAAAGTCCTCGGATGAACTCGTCTACTGGCAGTGATCAACCAGTTAACATTAACGACGTTTCAACCGGAAGATGGCGAGTTCAAATCGTTTCATGGCCCGTCAGCTTCTCGACTGGTCACGGTTGTCCCTTAAAAAATGATGACAGTTGTTTTCGCATTAATGAAGGAAGTACAGTTTGAAAGGTATATGCCTAAAAGTGAATACATCCATATTCCGGATTCAGTCAACACGTTACGGTGACTTTGATGAAAACGACGCATAGGGACACAGACGACAACGACAACAAGGACGATTTAAAGAAAATATGACGAGTGCGCACGTATGCTCGTTTGATCTTTGTTGCCGGCTGGCCGTTCCACCAGTAGCGACTGCTGAAGAAAACCATTCTTGTGAAGGCGAAGACTATTTCGGCAAACTATTTGGTATCTTCATCTCCACAGTCTTAGGGAACACTCTTCGTCCGAATGCATCCTCGTTACTCCGTTTGCCTACAAAACAGCAAAGGATGTCATATGGACAGACTTAAAATGGCAATTCCGGTTAGCCTGGGTGCGAACTAGTGGCCCAGTGGTAACACACGTTGTTCAGTTGGGAAGCTCACGGGTTGAAACCTCGAGTGAGCAAATGTGGATAGCCAGACCTGACGGGTTTCAGTTAGAGCCAAACACGAGTCTAGTGGCGCCCACGTGTCAGACTGATAGGATGGCCCGAATTCTAATGCGTGCATGGTACAGTCTGAGGGGAAACCAATCAACTCTTCGCTATCACCAGTCGTGAGATCTAAATGATATTCGAATATGTCAGATCTTTCGTCAAACATTGATCTACTCATTTGTCTACATTCTTGTTTATAAATTCCATGTATCCATCTTCGATTTTTACTCGTAGATTTATTAAATCTTGAAGACTTTCGGCTGACCAGGAAGAAATTTGAATAAAACGGCTCAATGTCCTGCCTGCAGACAGGTTTCGACTGCAACCACGGGGTTATGAGATGTTCGCTGTTCAGAGTCCAAACAAAAAATCTTTTATTCCCTTTGACTAATTTCCCAATGTGATACACACGCCGCTCACACAAGGTCCTCTGCATCAAAGGAAGCACTGCCCGACGGAAGGGTCGATGGACCTGTGAATACGGTTGTCGGGGAACATCGGATAGACAGGCAATTGATTCTATCCAAAAAGTGTTGAAATCAGCAAAAATACTTAGAGTCCAGGAAAATTTGTCCTTTTTTCTTATATAACTTCCATATTTTCCATCATTAAACATAGTGTAATGAGAGGGGCGTTGGAATTCCTAGACTGAGATGGGATAAGATCACTAGCACTCTTCTGCTCCGGAATTGAACAGCCCGAATGTGAAATTATTCATTCGAAATCATATGGAAATATTTTCATTTAATGCTAACCGAGTGCAATAGCACCCTACCAATCAACTCCGTCCACGCACTGACGATGCAATTCATACTGTCGATGAAGTGATTACGTATGAGAACCCCGCAGAAATCAGTAGCGGGAGCAACAACTAACACTGACGTTCAAGTCTGTTCAATTTTGATGAAAGTTTCCCTAAAAATTTGGAATTAGATTAGAATTATTTGAAATGATGTCACAATTAATTGGAAATGTCAGCTGACCTAGTGCGATCTAATTGGCCTACTTTTGAAACAAAACCTGTCTTATACCAGGACCAAATGATGTAAGGAGTGTTTTGAAAAATCGATGCGCCATGTATTGGTTATAACTGTGAGTGATATAATGTTAACAGCACAGCGTTGGTGGTAGATGTAATGTGGATTATAGAACTTGCCTTGAGAAAGACTATCCACGGTAGTCGAAACGTTGGCACATTACATCTACCAACAACGCTGTGTTATTAACATTATATAATTTGCAAGCCTGTCTTTCGTGGATGCAATTTTGCCTGTGTTGTAAAGTGAATCGATTAACCATGCTCTGCTCCAAAAATTCGTGGAAAAATCTACGTTTGCCAGATATCGGGGAAAGGAGGCACGTCCTTATCGAATTCCAAATGTTTTATGTTAAACACGAATCCTAAAATTTTGATATAATTCCAAACTAATGCTAGAAATTATATGAACTGTTTGATAAAAATTCTCCGACACACCATAAATTTATACATTCCAACTTACCGCCGCTGTTCATTGCTAATCGCGACAGGCTGGTACACGTTTACGCTGAGGCTTGCTACTTTGTTCTTCCCCCAGGTATGTACAGTTTCTCCGAATTTAATCGATTCAATAGGCATGTATTTGAAATTGAACATTTTCCTAAAGGAGTCGCCTCACACAATCCAACTTCATTTGATTCTCTTTTTAGATACACGAAAGATTTTGTTTTAATCCATCCTCGGTCCCGATCAAAAACTATTGATAGTCTGACTGGAATTCTCTTCAACGTGGAAAATCGTTCCTATCAATTTAGTCTTTCCTACGAATACCCGAAATTCCTTGTTTTACCTTGGGATCCCCAGTTCGGCATTCTCGAATTTGACAAATATTGCCAATTCAGCGTTCCAAACTGCTTCAATCGATTGTGTGTTACTTGCTTTGTAATTTTCACTATTCTATGCGATTTAATGTTATTTCTTACCGGGAATATTTGGAAGTTAGACAAGCATCATTACATCCGACAGTATTATGCCGTTACTAACCTCAAGCGTAATATTTGTTCTAGTCAAACGACAACAGTCTTTCGGCTTGCGAAGCATATCGATTCCAACATTACGATTGTTTTACGTCTCAACCGCTATTCTAAACAAAAATATTTACCAATACGACCCGGTTCAGATTTTCCGGGAATAGATTTTTCTAATGTGCAATTTCAAAGCATTCGTCATTTTTGGGCTACTTGCATAGAAGTCGTCTAGCAGTAAGAATTGACTGCTATGCACCAACGGCCCGTGATCGGGCAAATCAGTGACGGATACGTGCAGCATCATCAGGTGGTGAAGTTCAACAAACCATTCAGAGCTTGCCCGGTAGCGTAATGGCTGAGGCGTTAGACTTGAAACCGCTCGTTTTGTGTTCGCATGCCCGTTCGGACGCAATGGATATGGACTGTTGATGATTCTTCACAAGGATGAAACAGGTGTACAATGCTCCCGTGGTTTCTCAATGGCTAGATGAGTGACGGTTTCACATGGTGAATTATTTCATGGAAACATCTAGTCTCCCACCATTAGCACATTACATTCAGGCCATTTGATTATCGCGCTTAGTATTCCGTGATACAAGGATGACCCGTTTTCTGAATTGACTGTCCTATCATTTCTTTGATTTCACACGGTGTGATATCGTTATTTCGAAGAAAGCAGAAAAGTAAATGGAAAAGAAAGAAGAGCGAATATCTCCGGGGTATTTAACACTGTTCACCTTTGGTTTCACTATTGAACTATCGATTAATCATTTTGATAAGCTGCAAGTGAAAAGTCCTTCTATGGGAAAACAGACGGAACATAACGAGTTCCACAAGTGACTCTTGACAAATAGTTGGCTGGCAGTGGCCTTTGGACGTGAAGGTCGCGGATTAGAATTCTCCCACTGCCGGTCAACTTCCCCACTTGACGGCCCTCTGTGGGCTACATTGTTATTTCATCAATAAAGGAAGCAAAAGATAAAAGATAAGGTGCTCATTGTTTGTATGAGACCACAAGACGAAATCTACTTTTTACATTACATGCTGAACGCATGAGTTCAGTGGTAGGGGAATGCACTCTAGCCACTAGAGCCCACAACGCGCGAGATGGGAGCAGATTAGCAACCGTGTCGCGGAAACTAGAAGTGGCATAGAACCCAATGAGATTTTAATAACTCAGGCATGGTAACGTACCAGGCGACACTGAATTATCATCTATGATCAAAGTGACCGGCGGGATTTGAGCCTCTGACCATTTTGGGGTGATAGAAGCCTAATCCACGTGACCATCGGGGATAGCCGGAACGTGATCCAATTTATCCTATTCGTCTTTCGGTTTATGGAACTTTAGTCGGATCATTAATCTGGCTCCCTTGAGTATTTTTGGAGTAGGGTGGGTAATCACATTCATCTTATCCTCGTTATTGTCTACAATGCTAACATACAGTATATTCGCTCCGGATATTTATTTGATTTTAACTCGATTCGTTTGGTTATTGTACTGAAGCTCAGCAAGCTTGAAGCGAGAATTACGAACCGCTTTGGTTGGTTCAACTAGTGTTCCTGAGTTAAAATCAATCAATCAATCAGGTGCATACGATCTCCACTGTCTAGGGGGAATTTAATCTAATTAATCTAATAAATTTACCACGAACTCCAAATCACGAGCTGAGAAACAGTGTGCTAAATCCATGAATTCCGCTCAATTGTTTCCGGTTAATAAACAACAAAAACAGCTTAATTGAGTAGTCGTAAAATTTAGTTCCGCAGCCCATAGGCGACCAAAGTGAACCGAAAAAATAATTCGGTACAATTTACATATCAAGTTTTAAACTATGAAACCCGATCTCACGTGATCCCAGTGATAGATAACAACCGTCTGTTTGATCACATGACCTTTTCGTTACTCATCACTTCCATAGTTTACTTTTATCGAATGAACAGTACTGGTAGACTTGATGGAATAAAGCGTTGATGCAGTCCATAGCTATGTACTAGTTTGAATCCAGTCCAATTGTACGCTCACCACGGATTGCATTGAGTCGTTAGGAAAAAAACAAATCGACCGCAGAGCTGTCGTATAACAAGAGATACAATACGGTGTTCGGGCACGTAATTCTTGTTGCTGATGCCAGACGACCATGATATTGCGTTAGAGGGAGAGAGCGAGAGAGCGAGAGAGCGAGAGAGAGTCTCCATTCGGGGTGCTCGTAGCACGTACGTAAGTGAGAGACGTGTCGAAATGGTGTTTGTCACGCGACCCCAAAATCTCTTACTCCCTGCGGTGGAGGTGAAGTCAGGACGAATTGGTAAGCTAGTGAAGAAGATTCTAACAGATGGCTGAGGTGGAGATGGAGAAGGGAGTTACAACAGGGTGGCTGATAGTGGTATACAAATTGATGCGTTCGTGATCAATGCTTGTGCGTGCATGCACCCAAAGACTTTGGAATAGCCTTACGAAAACGATTGAGAAACTGAGTTTCCAGTATGATTCCTGCGTTAGTCTGAGGGCGTGCGCATGTGTGCTTGCGTGTATGTGCAAGAGAGAGAGAGAAAGGGATTGTGGCAACTGTGAACATCAGGAGGACTTAAGCCGGACGATGAATGTGGTAAATAGATAGTGGGAGCATAATAGGGCGTTCGTGATACAATCGCCTATATTTTATGGTGTAAATACCGTATCTCAAGTAATCAACTATCCCTGACGAACGTCCGACGACAGTTCAGTTGTTTATATGTAGCCTGACCGGAAGATAGTCTTTATCCATTGCCCAAATAGGGGCGTTAACCGCAGATTGCTCCCGTAATCATGTGAATTTCCTTTTTGGTACGATCAATAAAGTTTACAGACTGTAATTCTAAAACACAATGGTAAGCTTAAACTAGAACATCTGTATGCCGTCATTTGATTACACTGAATTGCCGCAGGATTTATGAACAGTCCCGACATTCGCCATCCACTTTGAATTGTATGATCTCCAACAGATCGGTGGTGAAAGGATTCGAAACTTGAAAGTTGACACACACACACACCCTTCTCCAAAAATCTTCTGAATACTTTATTACCACTGGACAACGGCATAAGAGTAATTTCATCCGCCTTTGACATACAGCTTTGAGAATGGTTTGGAATTAGAGTTTAGCCAGCTCCACTAGACTCATTATCAATGATCAGTCAAACCGGTGGAAGGAGGGTAGGGCAGGTGATCGTCTTCGACTTGTCAATGTGATGGGAACACTTCCGCCACGGGACTTGTTCAGCAGAGGCTAGTTGAAACGTTGATCACTAGGGGGAGGGGGGCATTTTGGGAAGTTTTCAGGTGGACTAGCCAATTCAGACCCGGAAACGGCCATTCCTGACCATGCTTAAACTTTTGGAGGTGAGAGCGGGACAATCGCAAGTTCACGGTTGGCTAAAATACGTGAACAGCACTGTGCCACGTTCGGCTACATCATGGATCTGGGATGAGTGATGTTCACGTCTCTCAAGGATTCACAGTCTGCTAGACAAAATTGTCTATGCTCTTAGCAATGCTTCGATAAACAGCAGTACTAGCCGTGTCTGTCAAAGTTTTGCAATCTGGTTGATCCGATTTCCCGTCTCTTACCAAGCCTAACTTCGGGAAATTCATGTTTTTGAATCGATTCTCAACAAAACCAAACTAACGGTCTATCGTTTTATCAACTTGTTTTTCACGAGACCTGCCCGAATGTTTCGCTGCCTCAGGTCAGGTGACGAGGGTGATAGTCCAGGTACACTTTGCATTTGAGGTGAGGAGTGAATTACGGTGGCAAGCGTACTGGTCGTTTCAGAAGTAAAACTCATTTGGTCCACGGGAGAAATGTCCCAAATCCATGTGTAGTCGCTAGGTCCTGGTTGGCTCATCTCAACTAAAAGTAGCCATCAACGTGGTGGCTGACCGGTTGCATAAAGTAGGAGACATTCCGACCTGATTTGTCTGTCTTTATAGCCCAAAATAACGAGGAACCACTTGGACAACAATCGATGGCATTACCAGCGTTTCTGCCGCTCGCGCTCTGAAATGAAATATACTGCACATTACTTCTGGAACAAAGAAACAAGGAGATTTCTTTGTTGTTTCCCCTTTTTTGATGACGAAACCGGTTCAAGGTACATCGGGCAAGTGATTTGACACACCTCATCACAATGATCGACACTTTCATTGGGGATAGGAAAATAAGTTCACGAAAGAACCGGGTCAAGCAAAGTGGAAAAATTCAAGCAATCTGAGCACCGATCCAATATAATGCGGTAGGCAAAAGTTCAGTCTCCTGTTTTGCCGGGTGGGACGCATTAAGCCGACATGCAAGGATAAATTTAGGGGATGCGGTCCCGAAAAACTGGGAAATTTGACTTGATTTCGAACATGCACACACGCACACACATACACACACACACACACAAATTGTCTAACCCAATCCGAAACAACTGTAGTTGGGAAAGCATTAAGAGTGACGGTACAAAAAATCACATTTCAATTTTGCCTACTGAGTTTTCGCTTGATCGTCGGCTCTGGCATGAACCGATTGAGAAAATGATTGTACCTAATCGCGAATTACGTGTAATAATAAAACCAGAGTCGATAGCAATAGTTAGTTCGTTTTAATCATTTCGTTTCATTCACGGATTTTCAAATTGTTCACTGCACGTGCGTGGCTGACGGCGGCCCCGGGAAAAGAAGGTTTCATTGAAGTCAATGCAAATCGGATGCCGGGGTGGGGCAGGCGTCTAAACACAAATGTTCAGTATGGAGCGATAGTTGGGAATCATTTTTTCCCAGGGAGAAAAATATATTCTTGAGTGGGTTGCCTGACCCCAGTTACCGTTGGATAAGAATTGAGAAATCAGTTGCCTGCTGTTGATATATATCTAGTTCCGTCATGTCCTGTTGCTGACGCGAGATAGCTGAAGTAGAAGCTAGTGCCCGTATCGATATAAGGAAGACGACTACATTAAAAACAGAAGGCAAATACAGATGACAAAGATCAACAAACTGTAGAGTGGAAGAGTACCAACACTAACTAGCAAGAAACGATGAAGACCGTTCCTCCGCAAGGTAGAAGAATGCCAAGTGAGGCGAAGAGTAGGTGCTAAAAATGCTTTGTTTCGGTACACAGTCGTACAATAATGACGCCGGATCTTCCGGACAATAAGACAGGCTGACAAGGCTCTTTGGGATTAGGCGAATGACACAAAGGCCCAATATTCACATTGTCTTCAAACCGGAAAGGAAGGTAGGAAATCAACTGTTTGACCCATTTCTGGGACGAAATAAAAGTGGTTAGTTATTGTGAGTCTTTCAGACAATAAGCCTGAGAGACGGGGTGCCATTCCGGCCAATGACCCTTAACCTGAAGACACATAATTCTTTTATCTTTCATATTTCATCTTTTTACTTCCTTTAGTTGATGAAACGACAATGTACATCAATTTTCAGGAAGGGGGCCGCGGCCAACAAAGGGTTGTCGAGTGGGGAAGTTGACCGGCGGTGGGAGGACTCGAACCCGCGACCTTCACGTCCAAACGCCGCCACCTTATCCGCTTGGCCATCGCCGGCCATGATAGATAGTGGCCAGTCTTATTTACGGGCTGGTAATTTGACGGTTTTCCTTGATAAAACAAGGCGACACGTGAACTAGACTCGAGGCGACCGGCTGGAACCGCTAGAGCTAATGACAAAGATAAACCAGACTAGAGAACAGTACTCACTTGTCTAAAATCAAAGAAACGAGACAAACCAAAAGATACTCCGCATTGATTTGAATACCAGCAATATGAATTTGATGGATGCTGCCCGTGGAACGTTGTACATCTGACTGCAAATCTTGACTGTACTGCTAATTCGAAGTGATTGCTTCACAAGCTACAGATCAGAAAACCCCATACAGCCCCAGCATCAACCGAATAAATGAAGACAAGAGTCCACATCCATTTGATTATACTATGGCTGCATTAATCAAATGCAAACATTATCGATCCACCTGACAAATTTATTTTGCAAAAGTATCAAATCATAATTTTGTCCAATTGTGTTTCATTCAGGCAACTGATACCATGTCACTGATTCTGGAACTTCTTTCTTGTCTCTCACTTATTAAAACGTCTCCCGGGAAACCATTTATATGTTAGTAGTGCATGCTATTGAGGCTAATGGAAACCCAGTTACCATAAAGTTGTTCATTGGCTAATATCAATTCGTTTGCTTTGATCATGTAAGGCAGTTTAAACATGTGCTTGGTGTTCGTTGCCTGTGAGCTGAAACACCGTCGGGTTGATAATATTTGTGTGTCCTTAAATGATCTTTTCATTTGGATTTCGTTTTGTTTATCTCGCACAGTATAAATGGGCATGAAACATGCACGATCCAAGTACAGAAATTTATCTTGTTCTAAATCAGACGCTCCACATGGTGGGACACTCGCCCAACAATCTGTCGGATGAATTGATCATATCTAAACTGCAACGATATTCCTAATGCAAGTTCATATAATCCATCCTATATCTAAACGTGCACAAGCGAACGTGTCACAAACCGTAAACCAACGGCCCCACCTACCCAATACGTGACGTTTTGATGTGCAACTGAATCAGTTGTCGAATTTGCCGAGATAGCACAGAATCGATCTGCTCATTTGGGTCGCTCATATCTGCCTGTGACGCTGTGAGCAGTTTGCCCAAAGCACACGACAAGAAGCGTAATGACTATGACGAGAAATATGCGCTAAGATCCATTAGAATCGGGCGTTCCAACAAGGTGTATTTTTGGTACAGTAACTGAATCGCTATTCAGTTACTGAGCGACTCGTGGATCGCGCACCAGACTACCAATGCAATATAAACAAGCAAGTAATCTGCTTATAGTTCAAGGATCGACCAAAGTAAAATGTCGACAGCCTAACTGAGAGTTATGAGGCGATTCGGCCATAAGAGACTATGAATCAACATCAAATCGCTCGACAAGGCAAAAGGGAAATTGCAATAAGCAATATGGAGCTGATTCAACAGCAAGGGAGGAAAATCGGCCCTTATACTGGAAGAAAATGATCTTTCTGGAGACGTATCATAGAACTTTTACGGTACAAATGGCCAAATAGAAAGTCCAGGCCTCGAATGTAAGAACTACACAACTACAGGGTTGTCGTTTGATTTTCTCGTGAAACTGAGGGTCAAGGGTCACTCGTCTAAAACACTTACGAGACTCAGCCAGTTCCACGTGGAAAACCAAGCACGCGAGTCAGCGAAGTTGTGGAATAAAATAGGAAAATCAAAGCAGAAAGGCCGAACAGACTAGTAATTCCCTATAAGTGACCTCGAGTGGGAATTTGACCCAGAGTAAAAATATATGCCTAGACACAGAGACGATAAAAGCAGATGCGACGAGTCGTCGTACAAATCACTTGACCCATTCGGGAAAAGCTTTACTGCACCCAGTGAATGCAACCAGCTAATCCGAATTGTGGCGGAACACGAACGAGAAGATCAAACATGCCCCGAATGCCGCTAGTCTAAAGATATTCTAGCAATTTGTTTGTTTTTGTAAAGATGTTCGGCAATGTCCCCCCCCAACCGTTATGCACTTCTCGTTAGTCTTTTGATTAGTTCATGTTGAAATCATTCCAGTACGTGTTTACAATCCGTATCCGTGCCTTATCGCTATCAGCCGGATTCTACATCTCTATTTCAAGTACCAATATTACAAAAGTCTAGGCAACGCAAGGTTCCAGTAGACAGGGAAACATATGAGACCGGGTATGGGGGATGGACGAATGTAATGGGTTGATTGGATCTTTGAGAAGTGAGGAAGCAAGGTTCGTTTATGGGAATTTCCCATATGGGTCTGATTTTGTGTACGTTTGATGTGATATTGCTCATTTGCAATAAATGTGAAAAATTAATGACCTATTTCACACAAAATTCCCCCAAATTGTTTCGAAAAAAAGTTATTCAAATTTAGTTAAACAGTTGTTGTTGTCCCATGGATTGGAATCAAGGAAAACGGCGGGACCCTTCCCCTTTTCTTGGGTGTTACCGAGTCGCATCTGGTACTCGGTAGAGTGAAAGCGTATGATAAATATTTGTCCGACATCAGCAACAAAATAATACAGAATTCGCATCAACACAAGCAAAAATTATTGGAAAGCATACGGGAGAACGCGCCTAAAATAACATTCACTATTGTATGCAATAGTGGTTAAATAGTTCGTTCCAAATTTCCGGTATCTTCGATTTGCGTCATCCGTGATTGGCAATTGGACCACGTGGGAGAATTTTAGGGAACGCCCATAAACCGAATGGAGCAACAAGATTGAATGCCGTCAGAATTGTGTTCAATTGAATAAAGGTGTGACTGGCTGTATTAGTTTGAAATGAGTTTTGACGTTTTGAGGATCGGAGAATATTCTGCTCGGGATAAACCTATTGACCAAAAAAAACGTAACCCATCCGCACCCCTTGCGCTTACGGTGTCTGATTTCTCTGTTATCTGTAGTTGCACTTTCCGTAGGACGGTTACAGGAATCGCATTGTAAAGCAACACAAATGCTGAAGCTTTGTAGGAAAATCAAACGTACGTCAATCAGTACCTCGTATCCTGGCAATTGGAGGCGGCAATAGCCATGAATGATTTTGGATTGCAACCTACCTGTTAGCCGACAAACATCACTTGCATTTTACAGCCGGACGGTCTCGTAATACTTCACAAACTAGAGACAACTATTCCCGCATTTTTCCATTTGGTTCACATCCCCTGGAAATCTTGCAACCATGGGAATCTTTTCTCGCCGGAGTCAATCAAATGATTCACGTTTTTGATGCGGACGTATGTTGTGGTCTTGTGATATTAGTCAGTTAATTTATTTATTATTGCAAATCATTTTTCTTTCATTCCACAAGTATTCCTCCGTCATGTACTGGACTAGACAATGCGTGATCGTCGTTGACATGATGCTGTTGAATCTATCATCTTGAGTTTTCCTATTCATCTTTAATATTTTAAGCACTCGACACATAAATAATCCTAATTCGCACAAGCTTCCAGATGAGTTAGACCTCACACTGATAGTCTGCGATGCAGTACGTATGTTCGAAGTGACGGCACGCAATTTGGGACCGATCACACCACTGTACGGGCCCGAATCCGATGGTTGTGTAATGGTCAAGATTGTGACGTGACATTTCAACTTGAAGATTTCGTGTTCAATTCTTCCGAGTCCAACTTCTTCCATCCAAACCCTGGAAACTGGCCAAATTTTTCACTTAGTAGCCCTCTGTTGTCCGAGACTGACTTCCTGAATACGGTGCACCTTGTTGTTTCGTTAATAAGGGAATTAAATGCTAAATGATAAGATCATTGACATTTAATGGAATGGCCCCAACCCGAGGCTGCTTAGCTGAAGTCAGCAAGGAGATCTCAACAACAAAAAGTTACCTTAAAGTTTATTTGCAAGCCATTTACATTTAGATTAGGTAGACAGAAATATGATTGCAGAAATATCTTTGAATTGGTTACAGTTGTAGAATGTTTGCTTTTCATTTTCATTAGTCCCACGATTCTGATTGTTTGGTCGTATTTGCAGACTACTGAGAAGCCGCGCCAAACTGTATCAAGTGACTTGGCCGCAGACTTTTTCATCTCTCATTTCTTTCATTGACGAAACGATAGTCCACAGCATTTTTCGCAAAGGGGCCTAAGACCACACAGGGCTCTCAGACGGGGACGTTAACCTGACGGTAGGAGGATTTGAACTCGCGACTTTCACATCCGAAAGCCATGACCTTATTCGTTTGACCACCTCCGGGCTCGTCACTACTAGTCAGGAACGACATGCTCACTATTATGGTTTCAGATAGTCCTTCTAGGAAATGCCCACGGGTGAAAGTGTTGTGAACAGAACACCAGTAGACAGACCTACGGTTCGAATGCTGCACAAAAGCTAATGCTGAGTCACCACAGATACCAAATACTCGGTAATTTGTGAAGTTATTCATCGTGCCGAGTCAATCCTCAGTCCACCACTGAGAAACCACGAAAGCGTTGCATGAATACTTCACCATTGTCAGCCATCATCTGAATTGCAAATCCGCCTCCAGTGATCTGGACGTGAACCTTTTGAGTAGGATCTCCTAGCGATGACGCCACTAGACCGGCTTTTTTCGGTTTACTGAGCCTCAGTGCATTGTACTGCACTTAGTTGTTACTGAATTGTGAGACCACGGAGTCCCGAGACACAACAATTTGGTAAAACCGAACAGCTCGTGTGGTTCCGAAAGCAGCTCACCAAAGTCACGTGACCAGAAGCGAAATAGAACATGCCCAAAGTATCACAGATCAGACGTTTCAAAAGAAGATGGTAGGGTGAGACAGCGTGCAAGTCACGGGATGTACGCCGGTATAGTTCCGCACCAACCTGCGTGGAAAACCAGCCAGTGGGAATCGTGGCGACAGGAGATCGCAAAATTCAAACATGCCTCTAACGCCATTGGACGTAATACATTTCGTCAATCGGGACATCTGCTATTTTGCATTTGAGCGCATGATTTGTAAATGCAGCCTGAGTCTACTTCTAGATTGCTTTCATATGTGTCACCAGCTTCGGGATCAATGCAGTGCGTCGTGGTAATTCGCTCCCGTTGGTTGTTGCGAGTGGCCCAATTCCGTGAAATAAATTCAAGTACAAAATACCGCCGGTGCACAGTTTTTCTTGATGTTATGCTTATTTCTCATCAGGTTAGATGGAGAAAATTACCCCGGAAGGACGCGACCGTTTTGGCGGTTGATACCGCTCGTCAGATATGCGTACTGGTAGTATTATGTCCAACTATCCCCATACTTGTGCACTCCCGTATTCATTTCGCACTAGAATTACATTTGAACAATTAGGAGTTTGAGTGGATGGATGATAAGTCCACTTGAGAATCACACGATAATTAGTTGGGAGTTCTCTTGGAACTTTGTTCTTCCTTAAGTGACGAAAAATTTGCGACAAATGACCATCTGATTCTAAAGTAAGAGGACTTAGCATTCATCTATATTCGGTCCCGGCGACTCGAATGAAATTCTCCTGTGTTGCTTGAACTCTGCTTTATTCATTAATGTACCAGAATAGTGAGCTTCGATTGGCATGGAAATGAGGTCCGAATAGTCTGTACGTACCCGATCACACCGGTTGTAAATAATAAGGACCGGCGGTGGCCAAACGGATAAGGTCGTGGCCTTTGGACGTGAAGGTCGCCGATTCGGGTCCTCCCACCGCCGGCCAGTTTCCCAACTTGATAGCCCTTTGTTGGCCGCCTTCTCCTTTCTGAAAATGCTGTACATTATTATTTCATTAATAAAGGTAGTAAAAGAAAATAAAAAGCATACACGCTAGTTCCATTCTATTCGATGCCATTTCAAAGTTGATTTCAAACAACTCTGATTGTCATACGTGTCATCCTTTCCGTTACTTCGCGTGCTGACAAATCTGAAAGGTGTTTTAATATAATGCAAA
>LUCM01000748.1:15927-36816 GCA_008360955.1 Fasciolopsis buskii | reverse complement strand
ATTATCTGCAGAAGAAAATGCATTCATGCGTCCGGACAACGTGCCCACGTGTCTACTTAGCAAAATTCCGCTCACGGAAAGCAAACGTGTGCGAAGCCGACGGATGGCGAGCTGGCTGGATAAACGGCCTCAGCTGAGTCTCGGTTGTCATTCGTTCATTTCGCACACTGACTAACGAACAAATTTTTTCCGGTTCCACGGTTGATACCTCTCTTCAGATATGCGTACTGGTAGTATCATGTCCAGCCATCCCCAAACTGTGCACTCCCGTATTCATTTCGCACTAGAATTACATTTGAACAATTAGGAGTTTGAGTGGATGGATGATAAGTCCACTTGAGAATCACACGATAATTAGTTGGGAGTTCTCTTGGAAGTTTGTTCTTCCTTAAGTGACGAAAAATTTGCGACAAATGACCATCTGATTCTAAAGTAAGAGGACTCAGCATTCATCCATACTCGGTCCCGGCGACTCGAATGAGATGTTAGTGATAAGGCTCACATGCAGTTTACACATTAGATGACATAATTAGCACCAAGCTGCTCTGGGACGTGCCGCTTGCACTTCGAAAATCGATCGTATCGTTTAGATTTTCCTTCCGTGATGTCCAGTCCAAGAAGCACTCTGAGGGATTCGTATAATTCGGCCTACTGAGTGTTGAGTTGCTTCAAACAAACTGGAATTAAATATTCGGGAATAAAAACAAATTAACATGATTAGAATATCGATTCGGATGGTGAGGATGATGATGCTTTTGGTGTTGATGGAGGTGGATGGTGATAGATGGAATAAAACTCATCGTTGTTGTTGTCTTTCGGTTGTTCGGATAGACAGAGTTCGTCGTCGTTTACTGACTGCTCGGGTTTCGGAGAATGGGATGACCTTGGAACAGAAACATATTTTCATTTTCGTTCATAATGCAGGTTGGCGGTTGTCAGATTCCATTGGCTTTCCGTCTCCTGTTCTGCCGTAATTGTAGTAACTTATTTACCTCTAAATAAGTGACAAAAATAGCATCGTAATTCGATAGATATGTCAAATGTCACCATGTTGCCCGTCAAGTGTAGAAATCTCAATTCGATAGATAATTGTGAAACAGAGTGGGCCCGGATTTTGCGAAATCTGACTTCCAGGTTGCAAAGCCGTTTGATGAATATTGCGTTTTTCCGTGTGTATGTGCGTACCGTCACTTAAGAGGCACGGGACAGTGTAACCGGTCTGATGTCTGCTATCCGTGATCGGGAATATGGACAATTAAGAGTCATGATGGCAGACGGCTGTAAAGGGACAAGGCTGACGAAGTCCTAATTAGGGATTAGTTAATCTTTTCCACATAGATGTTCAATTCCCCCTATCGCATGCGCCTAAGTGGCGTGAATAGTAGTACTGTTAACGGTCATTGGCATAAGTTTCATCAAGCTGTCCTTAACCACTCAGCAGTCCGAATAGGTACTCTTTTGAGTGGTCATATTTATATGTATGTTTGTGGCTCCACCAATTCAATAATTTAGTTTGAAAAGGAGCACGATGGAGCACGATATCATGAACAAGGCAGCACAGTTGCATTTATATCTCATTGGTAGTGTTCACAGTATCGGTTACTTCGTGCCGAATATATGGGAAGCGATTTTGAAGAGCGGAGATTGTTTGTCCTACGTGGTTGGTAAAAGCCCACTGAACAAAGTACCTATGAGACGGATCAGTCGTTTCCTATCACTGCACCTATCATGAAAACTCAAAGAACACAAGCTGACCTGACTGAAGACGGGAACCAGCAAAATGGTAGCTAGTGCAATTAAAAAGCGCCTCACGGATTAATGTGGCTAGGCGAATGACATGCTGTACAAAATGTCGGGCATTTCGTTGGATGTTATCCTTTAACTGAATTTAACAACAGCGAAACCCTCAGTACTTAAGCTATTAAGCCCATCGGTGTGATTATAGCAACGTTACGTCGGATCGCTCTGGTTACCGTGGCCGCGATCCGAGAGCACCAGTCAATCTCGTGCATCGTTACCCTTCATGCGTGACCGGAAAAACCTAGTTCATCGCATATGTACTTTGTTCAGTCAAACTTTGCCAACCATGAACAATGAACCATCGGCGCAGGCTATTTTCCGAATCGCACATCGGTCACAGAGCGATAGTTCTTATTCTGATGCTATGAAAAACCGTTCGTTAGCTTCACATCCCCACCGAATGTACGTCACTGTATATGCCAAAGGATGAAGTGATCGAAACCAGTGATCACGTTCCCTGTCATGCTTTTTTGTCGTAGTGCAGCGTCACCAAGCCAGTTCATGAAAGACTTGCACAGATTGTTCGACATCATTTCAAGGCTATTCTTTTGTATCACCTGTGGTGATTTCAACTGGTCTGACGAATTGTTTGTATTACCAGTTTGAGGATGGATAATGCAATCATTTTTGCAACCAAATTCGAATTTCGTTTGGACCAGACTTTTGCGAATAACCCTAATCTGCCCGTTGCAGTTTGCGTTCACCGATGGACAATTCAGATGGTTTAACCGTCAACTTGTCCCTTTACTACTCAGCAGTTTCTTCACGACAGAATATTTCGAAAAACAGGGCAAGACTTGCGAATACGATTGGACTGACGGGTCTTGAGATATTCCGCCACCAATGCTTGTCTTCACTCTGGTATGATCCACCGATATAAATGAAGTTCAATTTTGGTTTCTGGTGCCCGATTGGAACCGTTTATTCTTTTGTAGAAAAACTTTCATCTCCTCGCTTGAAGCGACCGCGTTACAAAACCAACTGATGTATTAGACGGTCAGAGACTTGACCAGATCGATTAGAATCAAGGTTAATACATTTGACGTCATGTCTAATCGTACTCTGAGGACGCGGAAAGACAAACGTGAACACTGAAAATTACTGGAGCTGGTGTGTAGAATTATTGTGAAAAATCTACCCACGTCGGTAGATGTTAAACAAGTGAAGATAAATTTTTGCAAGTTTTAAGTGGTTCAAAGTCTGCGCTCGTCGCCACAAGAAACCAATCGACAATCTCCTCAGTTCACTGGTCGTGCACATAGTGCTTCCTCAAAGTCATCTTGAAAGAAATCCAGGTTCTGATAGACTGTTCTCAATTTGGCCAAATCTTGACGCAACTGCCCGGTTTTCGATCCTATCCGAGCTTTTAAATTGTTGAATAACGGTTACAAAACTCCTGGATTTCCTGAATTGGTCGCATTTGATTTCGTCTGTGGAAAGCATACAGTTTAGTTTCGCCGTCAAGGTATTTGAAAGGCAAACATTACGAAAGCACGATGAAATCTTGGCCAGTTTATTCTACTTCGTTCTGGTTCGACCTTCAACTGCCTCAATTCCTTTGCACACATACACACACATTTTGTTCTTTGGCCTTTCGTCCAGAAATTCCCGTCGACTGATGCGTTTGTTCTGCCGCAGGGGTGCTTTCAGCTGTGTTGTTTAGTCCAAAACATTATCGATCCGTGTTGACAACAAAGTCAGCTGGCATCATGTTTTTCTATTGTCATCAATAATTTATACAAATTCAGGACTGCCCCATACACGATGCCTTTTGCACGGATCTAACCTGTCTTCGGTCGTGCTATCGACCCCTATTTTTCAGTACCCCGTACTCATCGGATGCGCTCAGGATGAATTTCTTCGGTCGCTGCTATACACATCCATCCAGTTCTACCATTTCATGAGAAATCACAACTAAAAACAAAGAGAATGAATCTTACGAAGAGTTTTGATGCTTTGATCTATCATCTGTCATCAATATAAACCAATCAGGCATTAATAGTTTGCATCAGAAGGAGATTTCATTTAATGCGCCAAATGATTCGTCCTAACGTAGCCATCTGCCATGGAAAATCATGGAAATACTGAGCAGTTGTTTCAATCATGTCCAGAATTATTAACACTTCATATCCACCTCGCCAGAACTGAGATGCTAGCGGACTGATTCTGAGTTGTAAGCCGAACTTTAGTACATGATATAGTGCCCAAATTTGATCTTACCCGTCACTGACACTTAAACGTACCAGATGAACGGACAAGGCTAAGGCGTTAGACGAACAGTCGTTCGTCCCGGGCTTGCAGCCCACTTCCGTCGCAATGTGCATGTTCTACTAGGGCATACCGACAGGAATGTTATAGCCTTCTAGTGCTCCCATAATTGGATATTCAACAGGACATGTGGATTTCTACATGTCGTTTGGTTGTCATCTATATCTTATCTTTTAATTCCTTTATTAATGAAACAAAAATGTATATCACTTTCAGGAAGGGCCACGCGGCCAGCAGAGGGCTACCAAGTGAGAAAGTTGATCGGCGGTGGGAGGATTCGAACCCGCACGCCACGACCTTATTCGTTTGGCCACCGCCGGCCATATCGATGGTGAATCACCAAGCGCCCATTAATGTTTTGCTATTCATCAGGAGGAATTCAGACTAATTGTGCACTCTGTAGAACGTGCTTTTTCATGAGCTATCGGCATGTCTCAAGATCAACTGAATCAAAAATGCACTATTTCAACATCATAAGACGTGTGTGAATTCCCCAGGGAGAATTCTGGGGGAATCGATTGTGCCCCTCTTCTGCTCGAATTTGATAAATGCACTATTTAATCCTCTACAGGTTTACGATGCATGTGGGATGCACATGAATACCGGACTATAACGGATCTAGCTCATCTTCATGTCAACTCTGAAGTTATTGATGTCTGATCGAAACCGCTTCCGCCGATTTATTAAATATATCTCATTTTGTACTTGCCTAGTATATTTATAGTGTCGTACGGAATATTCACCTCAAGTACATGCAGGATATATTTGATCTGATTCAGTTCAACCCGGTCCAATAGTGAACCTTTCAAGCAAAGCCAGGTCCATTTAATCAAATGCTTACATCCTCCACCAGGCTAAGATTTATTGGCCAAAACAACGCGGTCAGATGTGAAGGCTAGTCTTCAGGACAAACTAACCCAGATCGGACGTAGGGCGGCGGTGGCCAAACGGAAAAGACCGTGGCGTTTTGACGTGAAGGTCGCGGATTCGAATCCTCCCACCGCCGGTCAAATTCCTCACTTGGCAGCCCTCTGTTGGCGGCCGCCCCCTTCCTGAGAAGTGATGTACATTCTTATTTCATTAATAAAGGTAGTAAAAATAAAATAAAATGATTTACAAACGACCAAAGAAACACCATTCCATTTGGCCTATTGCATCTAAATATGTCCACCCAAGTACTTAGTATGTCGTGATCCACACGCCAACACGGTGGTTCATGTGCGTGTTTGCTCGTATCCCGCATTGTACACACGTCCAGACCTGGCTAGTTCTGCCAGCTAAAAATAGCGTCTCACGTCAGACATTTCGTGCGCTTCTCGGTTTCTCCAACACATTTACGTCCAGATCCAACAAACCAAGTATTTTTTCGAGGAGACATAATTTCCATTAAGTTGCTTTTACAAAAATAGTTAGGATAGAGAAGCGAAAATGATGCAACCATAAAAATCTCCTAACCCGTCGACGTCTAGTCTAACCGGCACACGTTTGGACGTCTTAGGGCACGTGCTCAGCTGCGGAACCTGGGTTCGACGTAATTAAAAGTCATCGGCCGTGGTAAAATATAATGGGAGAGGAAAAAACACTTGCGATAAAAAATCGTCTCGTATAAAAAATCAATATGACATTGACTCAGGTCAGACAGACGAAACTTTATTTATTAGTCCAAACAGTTGCGTGATCTGCGATATGTGAATTGTTAGATAACCATTAGCAAATGTGTAATTTTTAACAGGATAGCGAAAACAAGAGTAGTAAATTACCAAACGGTAATAATTTGATAGCCATGTAAATTTGAGGTGAGAAATCATTTGCACTTCGGGAGATCAATTCAGACAGTCTGTTTTCGAACAGTTTTTTTTCAAAATCACACCAAGGGATCACATTTTGGGTTGATTGATTCACTTGTGTGGAACATTTGATCATGAAAGTTGGCGTGGTTTGTTCTATTTTGAAAATGATACCTGCGCAAACTTCAAAATGAAATGAAGTACTTCGATTTTCCCAGAGTCCTTTTGATTGCTTTTTCCCATACCCGAAGTGATGCAGCCTTGTTGGTAGCCTTTGGCCAAAAGAAATTCCTTCTGCTCTCAATGCTAGTGATTTTCTCTCTTGGGAAAGTAAGGGTTCATTGAAATTCACTGACTGATGACGATTTCGCCGTCGACGGATGCAAACCTGAAAATTCCAACCTAGCACGTTTAAGTCTGAGCTAAGCATCCGGTTTGACTAGCCTGATGTGTTTGCGTGACAGTGCAGCTGTTAAAAACACGACGATAAGCCCGGTCACTTAGATCCATTGAGACTTGCCCGTCGGTCTGCGCTTCGCGAGATTCATCTGTTTTTTTCTTGACCATGGGATCAGTGTAAAAAGTTTCCTGTTGAGAAAGAAATTTCTGTCCCAACCCTGAGCATTAATCTTCCTGTTCCGTGCAATATTGTTAGCCTTTTGATCAATTAGTATGATCAAAGTTTGAGAATTATCGTGCCACGAAGATTGATCATGCAGAATGACCTAACTTTGGAACAACCGCGATTTTGACAAGATTCGAACTCGCGCGCATGGGCACAACCAACAACTGTGCCGTGTGTTCACTGTCCTGCTGAGCTAGGGGACCATACCGAGCGATGTGAACGCAAACTAATCTAGGCACAAGTCATTCATAAGTGGGCGCCACCAGCCGGAATCGAACCGGTGATGTTTCGCCTACCGGACAGATGCGTTAGGGTTGAACTATCTCGAGTGCGGATCACCTTGGCGAAAATAAAGTGTTTTCGCGAATCACCGTTCTGTTGATGTGGGTTTGCTAAATTAGTCTTGGTCATCGACGTCTTTAACTCTTTCTAGCTTCATTTCTGGCTGATAGCCTAAGCTTATTTTTTGAAGATTTTACTCATGCATTCGTCTACGCCTTATTCGATTTCGTTTTAACGAGCTATTTCGTGTGTCCACCAGGAGGACTGCTATTTCGGACAGAATAAGCACTAGCCATTCTAAATTGTATGTCAAATTACAATTGTATTTTATTGTATACTGTGCTAAACAATCTGGCATTTGAGTTAGACAGAAAACTTATTTCCACTCAGCAAACCGGTCATTCATCGGGACAAAACATATTAGGATGAAAACTAGAAAATTTCTCCATCACTTTCCATCCAGATGGACCTTTATCCATTGAATCTTAACGAATGTCACGTGAATTTAATTGCCTTTTAGCCGGAATCATTCGCAAAAGACAAATAAATTTAATAAGAACATGGAGTTTGTAATCCATTTTTTCGATTGATCCGACCAAGGAGAAAGCTGCTTGTATGCGACAAAATTAGAAACAACGGAAAAACATGATGAACCGTCGAACCTAGTCACAGGTTTGCATACGATCGAACAAGTGAAGAACATAAGTCCCAAAGTTTGGCACAATCATCCAGGTCGGCGAAAGCGAAGCAGTTATGACCAGGGAAGATTCAACCGGGAGATTGCGCGCTCTAAACCGCGAGCAAATGTCCCTTTTGAACACTCTCAGCTGACCGCCACTCCGTTTCTTAATCATTGTATTAAAATGGTAAATGGCAGAAGATAGAGGACAGCAAACTGGTTGTCAAACTATCACAACTTCATGTGATACTATCGATGAGAGCAGGTAAAATGATGGAAATGTGACAAAAAAACACTCAAAGCCACCGATCAAAACGATTCATTTCCCAAAAAATCACCTGAACTTTCCTTCGCTCGTTCGTTCGAATGCTGAGGACGAAAAAAACGCATTTGTTTTCCCTTGAATTTTTTGGCAAACTAAGATCTACTTGTGGCTTTGTGTGCAACACGAGGACCGCAATTCGTTTATTTTCTTCGTTTTTGGTCACGGGGGAAAAAGGAAACTGGAAATTCGCAACAACGGTGAGGTGCATCGCAAACTAACACAAGTTAATTCCCAAGGAATTCATCACTTTGCTCAGATCGTGGATGATTTCGGGTTATATTGGTCCAAAATATTGTTGTCAAACGAAACCGTAGCCTCGAGGTAACGCTTGTTTCGTTGAGAACATCGTCGACATGGTCCGGCAGCGCTGAACACGAATTTTCGATCGTTCACCAAGTCGCTCATGATGAACCCGGATGTTTCGGATTGGGTGTGATTTTCATTCCGTTTGGAGCTTTTTAAAATTCGACGAAAGTCTTTTGAGTAGTATATACGTATGGGACAACTTCTTATGCGTTCTACGTTTGACCGACACTGCCACGTACGGCAAAAGTTGCTGTGCACTTTACTCGTATGAATCTCCGTCATCTGGAAAACATGTAACTGTTTGAACGCTTGTGTGCATCGGTACAACTTAATTGCTGCTTTATTCATACTGAATCGATCGAAAAGTCTAGTACCAACAACCCGTATCTTGACTTGGGTTTGGGTGTGAAAACCCATCGGGTTGTTGTTCAAATTGAATCCCATCGGTACTGCTTTTTCACTTTCCTTGGGCAAATTAATTAATCGAACAACAAACTAGTGATGGTTCTTCATTGATTTTGGTTGCTTACCCGGGGAAATTATTCTCCCGAGTGCTGCATGACATCCGGAATTTGACAAATGCTGATAACTTGAAATAATTGAACACTGGATGATCTATCCAATCAAACCGGGAGCTAATCCAATTTTCCCACCTCACCTGTTTGTTGAGATACGCGAAAATCACGATGCCGTACTCATATATAAATATATTTCTAATTACAAATGGCATCGTATGTGGTCGAAAGAACGAAATCTCCCTAAAAACACGAGACTGGTTTCGATAATCAGGCGTACGTACCCAGTACGTGTATGCCCAACCATACTCGTGCATTCCGATATTGATTTTCGGGAGTTATTTTGCCATCTCGCCAGTATGCTGAAAACTTAGGACCATGAGCCCCGTTCTGTTGGCTGTCCTTGACTAACCGGCGGAAACCATGGTGCTTTATAAATGGGCTCACTATTCATGCACGCTGCCGGTGATTCGAATGAAATTCTAGTACAAAAATCTTGGTCATTTATTTCTTTCATTGATCCTGCATACCTGCGGATGTTAATTGTGTTGACAGCCTGTCAATCCAAGACGGTCGAAGGCTCGAATCCCAATTTCAGCAATCAACCACGTAGTGAGTAAGGACTCCAAGCTGCACGGCTCGTTATCATAAATCGTGGGACTCCATGTAATAACTTACCACTCCATGTCATAGGAAGACGGCTTCTGCTGCATGTCCAGGAAGAGGGCTCCATTAGACTCATCATTATCATCATCATCATCATCATCATCATCATCAACATCATCATCATCATCATCATCAACATCATCATCATCATCATCATCATCAACAGCGGCATCAACAAATACATCATCACCATCCGAATCATCTTCGTTCGGCGTTAAACAGTAAGGTAAGCCCAATGTTCGCTGCCTTTTTACCAAAGTTAATCGTCACCTTACAAATTGTGAATATTTAAGGTGAACACAAAGTGGACCTACACACGCGGGTTCAGATAAGAATGCTGCAGTGACCAACACACGTAACATAGTCTAAATGTACAGACGCACATATTTTCGATCATTCTGATTCGTTAGAAAATGATAACTCGTTCACCACTGTTCACGGTTCACGACCACTTGCTTCAGTGGCTCCAGGCAGCTAGTCGGCGAGTCTTTCGGACCCCAACCACGAAGGCATGAGACACCAAATTTTGCTGTATATTTTCTCATTCCACGTTGCCACGTCATCTGTTGTCCTCCAGATTGCTTCCTCCCTTTCTTGGGAAGTACACAAAATAGGGCACGGTATGGTAGACAAGTGTTCACCATACGCAACACGTGACCTAACCAGCGCAGCCCACTATACTGGGGTAGGGCTCTGTGCTAACCGGCATCCATGACATTAACGGTTCAACAAATGCACAACATTTCCGAACTGAGAGTGCGGCAATAAAGGCATCCTAAAAGGAAAGTGGGAGGAGTCGAATTCACTATCATCGCGTCTCAAGGTCACAATCAATCTAGTGAGGATAACCATGGGTACCGATGCTACCATGTTCTTATTTTGTCTAATTTGAGGCGGGGCAAGTTAGAGACCAATTAACAATCGTCAGACATGAAAAAAAGGAAGACGATGTTCAATTTGCTTACCCCGTCTTATTCGACAGAGAATATCGATACCACTTGGTCACGTGCTTCCTCATGTTCCCCAACACGTCTGTGAATTTGGGAGGAAACCTGTAGCACGTAGTTTATTGTTATTTTTCAGTCTCAATTAATCTGTAATATAATATTACACAACACTTCTCCGATGCTGTTATGATACTTATGGACGGATTTTAGTACCAGTAGGATTTAACTTAGTTGTCTGGTCCTGATTCGTGTTAAATATGTTTATTTGCCAAATTTCTAAGCCACGTGACCGAATTCGAGATTTGACAAATAGCTAATCTCACTGCATTACCTGGGTTGGCCAAAAGCGGATATTCATATCGTTTCAAGCGGAGTCTATTAAAACGTAACACAGAAGAACGATAGGAACAACCTTAGACACGGTCTACTTCCTCTGATTCGCAATACTATTTTATCAGCTTGTGTCATTGTTCAGCTTAAAAGCAACGAGGCTGAACTAAATAGATTATGGCTAGTTGAGATGCGATCAATCGAACTGTCTTGGATCATGGTAAAGGAGCGAACAGTCTTTCACAGATCATCCGAAAGTCGAATTGGAAAACCCAGTTGTAGTCCACTGATTAAGCAAAGTTTGAATCCTCACATGTCGTGTTTCGCCGCCATCCTGCTAGCCTTTGAAAAGGCAGTGGCTTCTGTATTGATGTATTTTCGTTGAGATAGTTTTACTAAGGGAAGTAATGGATTACTTTTCTACAATTTAATTGCACAGCTGCAATTTTTATTTGAACGAAATCATTGTTTTGTTGCCATTTCAATAGCGTCATTGTCCGACTGCTTGGAGCTCGATTGTCGAAAATTTTGGATAAGCTCGAATTAACTTTTATTGGGTTTTGGTTAAAACAAATGGAATTGAATTCCATTCAGGAGAATTACCATTAGCCAGTCACGTCTTAGCGACAATGATCCTTGGGAAGAAAAATGATGTTCATTGTGTCCCTATCAAATCGATTCCGAATATCGTTTTGATAGCAATAACTAATTACCACAAAGACATTGAGATTTTTGATTTGCTTTTTTCTAAATGAAGCGTTATGACTTTGCTATTTCTCATCCCCACTTGGGTGAAGCGAGGAGCATGAAGCGACCGGACACGAGTTCAGCCAATCAAATTTGAAGTTTCAAGGTATTTCCCTATTCTCGTTTGCTAATAAATTCAGTCATTATGTGTGCAATGTGCTTAAAACGAAAAGTGCGATATATGAAAACCGGATTTCTGACTGTCACATATTTACCCTCTAAACTGTGTCTGTCACCACCGAAATAGAACCGTTGTCTTTACGCCTAATGTTCAGGTTTTTTCGACCCCAAGTTCTTTTAACAGACCTATCACAAATCAAAATAAATTTACCTAATAAATGGAAACTAAGAAACCGGTCTACTTTGAATTCGTTTAACTTAGGGATTTACGATCTTTCCTTGTTTGGTTCATATGAAAGGGTTCTAGAGCAGCTGAGTATCTGCTGCACTCAATCAATCTTGTTCGATTACGAATTCATTGTCCCTGCATTCGGTCCGCATCAGGAAAATTTAGTCTTTTCATGCGCCTGAGAATTTGATTACTACTGTCATTTGAAAAGGTGTCAATCTCCATTGATTAAGCCACGGAATTACACGCGCAAAATCGTGAACCAGTTTGGCACCGTAATCATGTGATCGATTTAGTCGGATTGATCAAGCTGTTCGTCTGGATCAGCTGTCGGGCAGATGACGCGGCATTGATGCCGGATTTTGGTCGTCTTTCAGTAATCCTTTCACATTCGGCCAACTGATTAGAGAATCGAGTGCCCCTATAGTCAGCCAACTAGCAATACGCTTACTAAAATGCTTTTACTGTTTCAAGTAATAGATGCTAAGCAATCGCTGAGAGATCGTCCATGTTCGTTTGGTCGTGACACCGTGAGCTCGAGATCACAGAAAAGCAGTGGATGAAATCTAAGACGATTTTGACTGTGGTTTAGACCAAGTCCTCCCCTAACCGCATCAGTCCGCCGAAATGGGATAAACCTGGACGAGTTGAGCTATTCGGAGAACCCATCTGATTGTCAAGGGGAAGATGCAATTTGGATTGGCATTTTGTTCGCTGTGATCGAACAGTTAGAAAGATAATGTTACAAAAGTACAAAATTGGTGTATCACTTGTGAGAATGCTGTCCGAAAATATTTCTTGCCGTCACTTCTATCTGGGTTAATCAATGAAAGCATTCAGTTATCAGTCAGACTTTGTCATATTCGATTACCGTGAAATATCCTACCAATATCTTACCTGAATATTTTATTATTATTCGTCACTTGGAGTATGAATACAAGTTTCAGAGAACAAATTTGGCCATCCCGCGCGGAATGCCATAACCGTAATATTAACACTTTTGCTGGATGGCTGTTTGTACTGTGCCGAAATGCGCTCAGTTCTGTTCTATGGTTGTGAGACATGGAGTATGCGTGTGGGAGATTATCGTCACTGGGATGTTTTCGACCACTGATGCCTACGTAGTATGGCTAGGATTGCATGGAGTGACCGGGTGAGTAATGTGGAGGCGAGGAAGCTAATGCGAGGTGTCAATTCTGAGAATACCTTATCTCGGCGTCTGAGCCTTAGTGGACTACGCAGGATGGGTCACGTGTTGTGTGTGGGGTACACTCGTCTACCATACCGTGCCCTATTTTGTGTTCCTCCCAAGGACTGGGAGAAGCCGCATGGAAGCGTGGGATAAAAAAATGTACAGTGAACTTAGGCAAATCAGTGTCTCAAGTCTTCGTGGTTGGAGTGCGAAAGACCCATCAACTAGGCCCCTGGAGACATTGAAGCATATGGCAGTGAATCGTGAACAGTGGCGATCGTGTTGTCATTTTCTATCAAATCAGAATGATTGAAAGAATATGTGAGTCTGTACAGTTAGGCTGTGTTCCGTGTGTTGCCTGCAGCAGCATCTTATCTTTTCCCACGTGTACGTCCACTTTGTGTTCGCCTTGATTATTCACAATTCGTATGGTGACGGTTAATTTTGTTGAAGAGGCAGCAAACATTGGGCTTGCCTTGCTGTTTAACGCCGAACGAAAATGATGATAACTCCTTCGTTCAGTTTTTGCTACACATACGGAAGTAGAATTGGCGATTTTTCTCATTACTTTTGTTGTCCATGGTAGCACGGCGGAACCGGGGACCTTGGGATGGCATAAAGTCTCAAGAAGAATTTAGTTTTGACGTCTATAAGCTCCAGGGTGTTTTGAACTCGTGCGATCTGTGTTGCACATATGAACGTCGAATCAGAGGTCATCGAAGCACCGAGTTGTTAGGCTGCCCGGTGGTTCATAAAGCAACCACTATTTGTCCAATCCTCTATTCAACTTCAACTTCAACGAATTGCTTATTGATTGTTTGGGCTCTTCTGACTCTTTGCCTACTAGCACATTCGGTCCCGCAAGCGGCACCTGAACGTAGGCTTTTTTTATTAAATGTGAGGACTTCAGTTCAAATGCCCCAACGGAGAGGGCAACCGAATGGGATTAGACTCGATCAACGTGTTCAACCAGGTTCATGAATATTCGACCAGATTTTCTCACTGATTGTGTTCAAGTGGACTCGACATTCGACATCTTAGAGTTCGAAGGTTTTAATCTCGAGCACCTTTTCGCTCCATGTTTCTGTGGCAAATGCCTTTTCTCCGTTACCCAAATCTGACCTACTGAGTTCATAAATAGCTCCATGTCGCTTCAGACTTTACGATCGTGGTTGGTGGCCTCGTAGTTCGCTGGGTCCTAGGAGCCATTGATTCCACTTCTCCTGCAATCTCCTTGTATCTCGCAAGTAATAAGTCCAAATCGAGGTTTGGAGAACTTCGTTCAAGGATGCGGACGAGACAACTACCTCCACGGTTGTCAAAGTGCAGCCGGACTCGGCCGAGTGTGCATTCAGCATTGGATTTTTACTGTAATATGTAAAGGCCCTATTCACAAATTTACCAGTGAGAGGAAGGTTTTAGAATGAAGACTGAGAACCAATCAGGTTAAAGTAGGTCCGCAGCTACTGGTCAGACTGTATCCACAAACATGCACAAACAGCCCGTCAGTCAGGTCCCTAGCAATTTGTTCCAGCTTACTCAAGTTGCTCATATCCTATAGTGAATTATGAGCCTCGTTAAAATAAATGAGCAAACCTCGAGACTTGGCAGTGCGTTCTATGGCCGGATAGAGTGCAGTGCACTGGACAACACAAGTCACAGTATCCCTTGACCACATTCAAGAATTCAGATCAGATTAAACCGCTTTTCCCCGTCGTTAATGTGGCTTCCTCCAAGAAATCCGATTACGGTGACAGTTGATGAGAAACAGACGACGTTTGTAAGGTCCGAAAGTATATTTAACCGAACAGATTTGCAAGGCATTCTGAAATTACTAGTACCCATATTATTACTGAGGTCTTCGATGACCACCCGAACGGAAACCGGCTTCTCGAAGCCTTACAATCACATCTTGGAGACGGTTATCATAACGAATTCGTCCACTAGTACAGATTATTTCAACGGTCCTAATGTGAATGTCTATTAGAATGAACAGTGCAGAATGGGTACAGAATTTCACCTGAGCTAGGCGTGTATTAGAAACCACCAAAAGCATGTTGACCGTGATCGTGACCATGTCAAGAAAGACGTGGAAATCACGGAAGTGTTTTAAATGCAACTGAAAGTTTACACAATTGTGGAACAAACGGAGAGCAAAGTACCGGAAACGAAATAGATGCCAAATTGGATAATTTTATTTTCTACATTTAATCATGTTCGAAAATGTCCCCAAGCTGATAGGAACATGATGTTACTTGGTGGTATGTATGTGCATGTGCATATGTGTGCGTGTGTGCGCGCGCAAGGCTTGATAAAAACACACTACATTACGCAATTCTATTGACAATATCGATTTCAGAATTAGAAATCGAGTTGATGTTTTGTGTAAAAGAAAAGAAAATAAAAATTACTAATTAGTATCTTAGTGAAGTACATTATCTGTGTCGATGTCCAATCAGAAAGGAGAGATGATCAAATTATTTGTGCATTGTTTTCAGTCCTATTCGTCAGTCTTTATACACACAGTGGGAAAAGAGGATTGGTTATGTACATAACAATGACAGTAATGAAATAAACAATACGTTTAACGGCTTTCATTGTTCCAGTTGCGAAGAGTGAAAAACAAAAACGACTCACTCAAAAATAATCGGACATGTTAAGGTCGAACGACAGTCAGAACGAAACTGCAACTAAGATGATGCGACCGAACCGGTTTCTAACCCAACGGAATTGGGAAGATTTGCAACCGGACTAGTTCTCGATCTAGCCGGTGACGATCGACCCGTGGAGCCTGTGGATTCAGGAACCTCGTTTGCATACGAAGAGGATTTTTGTAATTTTTCATTATTGTCCTCCCCGGATTTGAGCTGCGCGGATTTTTGCATAGATCTACCGACACGTAGTCTGGACGTGACAGAATCCGATTTACTATTGCTAATAGTATTTGTTGATGTTATGCTTGTAGTCGTGTTGGTAGTGATGTTAGTGTGTGTTGTCGTAACATTTTTTAACAACGAATTTGATTTCGGGGCGACACGTGACCGGAGCTCTGTTCCCAACTTGTCCGAGGTGTTCGGTGACGGGGTTGTTGTTTGCTGATCTTCACTGGATACCTTTGTCTTGTCCGAATGTATCGGAATGCTCGGTGGTGTCGACTGATTACTCGTGGTGTTTGTTTGTTTGCCCGGTGTGACCTCGGAAGAGTCGGTTTCTGCTTTGCACGATTTTAATTCTGCCGTCAACGGAGTCTTTCCAACAATTGCGGCGATCTCAGATGCTACAAAAGCCCAAGGAGACTTGGATCCGGGCAGGACACATTTTCTCCCACTGGGACAATAAATCTCACTCAAACTGGTTATTTTTTCCACGGTAGATTTTTCTCCCTCCGAATTTGGTAAAGTCGTTGCTGCCCGACTCAGCATTATCTGCTCCAAATAGGCTCGTGCGCACGCAAAACAAAATCTATGAGTCGGGTTTGCCGGACACTGAACAAAGTGACTACCTTCCAAATGTCTTGGACACAGACTACACAAAATCGGTTTGCTGCTGTTTGGCCCACGTTGTGCACCGGAAGGGGGCAGATTGCTCCTCGAATTCGGGCTAAGTTGATCGTTAGCGTTCGGCTGATGACGCGGTAGGTCAAACGATCCGCTAATAGGCGCGACCTCGTCCAATCCGTTTGCGTGCACAGGCATGCGAGATTTTGTCCCGGTTCTTGATGTTTTAGGTGAAAACGAAAAAGGATATGACTGATCGGTAAACGGACGCTTTCGAGTGTTGTGTGGGAAGAAACAGTGAGCTAAATTATTGGATTTATTTCTTCTAACACTATCTACCGATTTCCGACTTTGGTCAATGATCGGAAGTTCAGATTCCCCCGCGACCGTATTGTTTGCAGTTGGGTGAAATAAGGAACTATTTGAGGCAACCATCTCATCGATCACTTGAAACAAATCGGCCACTGGTGCCCATGTGGACGGACCCGGTCTGGGGATTTCGTATTCCAAACGATCCGTGTCTGTTAGGTCCTCATCAATTCTAAAAGGATCCATTTGGCGCAGCAAGCTGGCTACTCCCGTGATCGTTTGCTTCGATCCAATAGGATATTCAAATATTACCGAATGCGCTGCGGTCATGCGGTCCCCGAGAACTGCATCCGTCTCGTCTAAGTTGACCGGAGCCAAGCCCAATAAAAATGCATGTATTGATGGCCGATCACGAAGTCGAATTCTAATGGGATTTCGTAATCCGTTTGTTGTATCCGTGGTCTGATGACGTCCTGATACGTTCAAGTGACCTGTGGGAGAGATCAGAGAACGCATGACGTTGAACAGTGTGTTCGGGTCAGCTGAAAAACCGTCTACTGAAGACGAATGGAATAGTGCGTTCAACAAATTGAAGTAAGCGATCATCAACGAAGCATTCCATGGGACTGGAGCCGTTATTCCGTCGAGAGTAACGGTCGCAGTTTGATCATCACCATAATCACCGGATTCTCGATTCAGTGAATCCGATCGAGATGGAAGCGATTGGGACGGGCTGACGATGACACCTTTGTTGAATAGTTCAGGGTGCACGTTAAACGCAATGGAACTGGTGGAATAAGAAGGAACGTGTGAATCTGTGCTGCAGCTTACTATTTCCTCAGACAGATGAGAGCCAAGTTCATCACCAACAGAGGTTTTTGATCGAGGACTCAGCTGGGGTGAGACAGATCGGACAGATTCTTTCGTGGTTGCCTGCAACGCAGTTTTTGTCCACAAACTTGTGCCCTCCAGATTGGGATTATTTGTTCCGTGCGGTTTCACACCTGAGATATTAATCAAGCTCGGGGAGAATTGGTTAATTTCACCGGATCGCGTGGAAATTGTTCGATTCATGTGGAGTGCCGTCAAATCTTTTAGCAAATGTGCGGGAATTCGAGTAGACAATTGATTATTTTGACCCGGGTGATCCGGAGTCATGGTACGTGGATCCGAGCGTGCTGAATCTGGGACGTTAGAATTCCCATTTGGTTTCCCTGGCTTCTTTGAATTGGGAGAATTCTGTACGAGAGAACCAGGTGCTCGATCATGAAGGCCAATCTTGGACATTCCATCGAACCAATTCAAACAATCCACCACTGCTTGATCGGTGTTCTCGTCTGGAATAGATCGATTTTGATGAGGATGCTGCTGTTTCTGCTGTTGCGGTTGTTGCTGCGATTGATGGGCGGTGGGAAGGTCTGCAGAAATTGTTCTAATCGAACTAATGCCATTTAACTCCTCCAATTTTTCCAGGATTGCTCGAGACGAAGGCAACATTTGCGGCAAATAACGCATTTTCATCATCCTTGCACGTCCGATCACACACTCAATTCGATCCGCGCCCTCATAGTTCACACAACCCCGACAAACGGGTTCCGAAAATTCCATTAGCATTGCCCACGGGTAACGGGGTAGATCACACAAGTAACACTGAATACGAGTAGGTCCGGATGAATTAATCTCATCTAGTGGTTTGGGATTTGTCATATTGGAATAGTTTGCAAGTTCAACGTTCCGATGTGTTCCGACTCACCTAGAGGTTAACATATTATAAAATGATCAGATGGATGATGAGACACTCGATCACACGTGTAGCAATTCTGCTATTGTGGGAATCTAATTTCATTTCCGTCATGCTGTCGACCGCCTGGCGTGCGTGGGCCAGTCACGAATTTTAACCAATCAGTGTCGGCTAATCATTTACCTCGCAAAGCGATTGATTGGTCACGTAGAAACCAATCAGAATTCGAGGAGGCTTGGCAGCTGGACGCGAGAACGTGTTCACACTTCATGAACTGCGATAATACTGCGCGTGGGAACTGAGCGAGTGCGAAATACCAATGATCAACACATCAGCCTAGTGTGCAGGCGAGACTCTATAAAATAGCAATCATACTAGGTACTGTAATAATAATAGTAATAATAGTAATAATAATAGTGAAACCAACCTTTTTGTGGATTCATCTCCGAGGTTCCTATGAACCAAAAAAGCAAAAAAAACTATCGTAAATCTCCAGTTTTTGCCTAAAAGAATAGAAAAACCTATTCGGGTTTGGATAAAGTAATAAGGTGTGAATCTCGTCTCCTTCCCACCATGTTCCAGTTTTATTTATGTTTCAGGCCTAAGCGGGAATCATGATTACGACGAGTTCTGTGCATTACTAATGAATAAATAACGCCTATCCTCTTGGAAAATCTAACGGAATTTTTCAGGCTGGTTTTTGCAGAAACCGTGGTTATGATCGTCAGCTCCCAAGTGCCAGAAATTGGGTTTTGACAACTGTTGTGAAGTTTTTTTTCCACCGAGAATAACCGGTACATAGCGTAACTTCATCTGTACATTAATTCGTTCACGAAACAGTTGAATCTAAGTTCCGTTGATTTGTTGTATCAGTCCAGGTGGTTGGGGTTTTGGTGGGCAAATCGTGGGACAAAGCTATTTTATCTTTTATCTTTTACTTTCTTTATTAGTGAAATAACAATGCACATCATTTTCCAAGAAGGGAGACGCAGCCAACAGAGGGCTGCCAAGTAGGGACGTTGGCCGGCAGTGGGAGGATTCGAAACCGTGCAAACTACCCTACCTTACCCGTTTGGCGACCGCCGGTTGCTGACCGTCACATGAATAGTGCATTAAGACAAAGTTGAACAGAAAAATGATTGATTTGAGTTCAACCTCCGGCATCTAAGTTTTCGTTCAATGGGAGGCAAATAAACAAAGTGATTTCTGCATCTTTCTAATTAATATTACTCCTGTTTTTACTTTTCGTGTTTTCCTCCGATAAACCACTCAGGTTTTTAGTCTTCCCAAGGAGGCTTTTAGCTTTGCCTGGGTTTTCCCAGAATCACATCGTGCAATCCGAAATGCTTCTGGGGATAAAAAGTGAACTGTGCTTACTTGTTGTCTTCTAGGTACAAAAGGTTGATAGTTAGTTTAGTTGGCTATCTAGTTTTGGTTCTCATGCATCCTCCGACCGAGTTCCCATCCTAGCATCCTGCATGGTGCTGATTTGTAGAGGGCAAATTGGCCATTAACTTTTATCTCCATCCTGAGGTGAACGGAACGTGCTTGCGTCTTCATTTACAACGCCGGATATGACATCGGCCTAGCTCCGGAATAAAGCTATGAATTCATCCGTCAGATTTAGCGCAACACTCACTATGGTATACAAATTCCGTTGAAATGGGCCAAGTGGCGATTCCTTGAGCATGCTCTCGTTGAAAATGCACTTTTGAACTGGAAAAAACTGGACGTCGGACCTACATCTAATTCCGTGTTCTTCTAGTTCTCTTTAGTGAATATCAACTGGTAGTTGGTTGGTTTCTTCATAGTCACAAGAAGGCCCAGTGGTACTCAGTCGATGTACTTTCCCGAACGACGATACCAGGTCCATTTGCAGTAGTTTAGATGCTCGACAATTCAAAGAAATTAGAAGTTTTTATGGTTGTATTTGACCGATTGCGCTCAAGCCGATGAGGTCGTGACGTGAAGACATTAAGATCGCGGGTTCGAATCCTCCTACGGCCGGTCATCCTCATCACGTGGTATTTCGTTCACCTCGATCTCCTTGATATATACTTTGTTAGTTCGTTAATAAAGAAAGCAAACGAACGAAAGACAAAAGATAATGGCTCATCACTATGGACATTAACTGGGTTCCTATCCGCTTGGCTCTTCCGCGTGATTCTTGGTATTAAATCTTCTCATTGTCTGTTACCGATGCAATTTCTCACGATTTGGTAAAGAATCGCCGAAGCTATTTACTTGCCTCCATACTAATCTCCGCCTAACTCAGTTCCAGAATCTACTGGTACAGTGCCGGTGTCGTTTACGTCGGCAAATTCATCATGTCGTAAAACTCATTTTCCCGTTACAAACACATTCAGGAAACAAATCTGTCAAAGCGGAATCACCAAAAAGAATCTAACTTAGGCCTAGATTGTCTTGGTAACCACTTATTTTATACCATCCTAACTTGTTTTACTGCTGAAATACTAATGTATATCATTTTTCAGTAAGAAGGCTGTAACCATCAGAGAGCTGG
>LUCM01000746.1:8500-22281 GCA_008360955.1 Fasciolopsis buskii | reverse complement strand
ATGGATTCACTTCTCTGAATAACTCACCAGAAATCTTGTCTTCTATCGCTGACTGTCGGAGACCCGTCCCGATTGTTCTCAGTTCAAAATCTAACAATTCTCCTACTTCAGCTAAACGATTTCGTACCATCGCCTTAACATTTTCCGGTCTTAAACTGACGGAGTGTGCTATAATTAAGCGCCTGCGTTCTTCTATGTATCCTTCTGACGACCCATTTCAGTTTACCTTTAAATCTAACAGATCCGATTTAGACGCTGTCACCTCCCTCATTCAACGCATTTGTAAGCCCTTAAATGCTTCCATGAAATCTGCCAGATGTACATTCCTGGGCTATTCCTATGCATTCGATTCGGTCTCACAGTTTCTCATACTCCGTAACCTGGAAACATTCGGTTTTTCCAGGCCCTCATTAGCATGGCCGTCTGATCGGTCTGCTAACGGAAAAAAGCGCATACGAATGGGAGGCAAAGCTTGAATACAGTTAGTTAACAATTCAGACTGACTTTGTGGTGCTCTTCTCTCACCGTTTCTCTTGTCTAATTACAACAGACTTATCAACTAGCTTCAACTGTCATCTATTCAAGTATGCTGATGATGTTACACTCTCTCAAGCCATTTCGAGCAACAGTGATTTTCAAAGTTTGCTCAGCAACCCATCTTCTAGCTACGATTTGTCTATACAAGCTCGTTTAACTCTCAACATATCTAAATGTTACGATTGTCTGTTCTCTCTCTCTCTCTCGGTCGGCCCACTCATCCAAAACGTCTCCCTTCAACTTAGAAACTCTTACCATAGTTAATTCTGTGAAATATCTAGGAGTTTCTATTGATAAAATTCTGTAGTGGACTTCTCACCTTACCACTTTTGTAAAGAATTACCGAAGGTTGTCATTTCAAATCAGGAAGCTTTGTCACCACAACGTGAATCACGGCACCATCTCTCGATTTGTGTACCAATGTTTTTCCAATCATTATTTACTGTTCTGCAGCTATATATCCAAGTTTATTTAACAAAGACTTCAAAATTGTTTGCCGGGAGCTATCAATTATTAGCCGTCTGTCTTTCATACCACTAAGTGAGTTGCCCTTCAATCTGTGTGATCAACACTTATCAGCATGTGAGAAATTCGCCCACAAAATTCTTTCTGAACTCACGCATCCTCTACACAAAGACCATGCATAATGCCGGTCTCATATTTCAACACGATCCGCTTTTCATGCACTCTAGAATCAACATGTATAGGAACTCCACTGTTCCAAATTTAGCATGAAATTCGACAAACCGTGACCGTGTTTCAGCCGAATTCTTGAGCAACCTATCATAATGTGCTCTGATCATTCCTCGATGAGTTTCGTTTTTCACATTTTTACAAGGCGATGAGTGTGAATTTTTCTTCCTATTTTATTTTTATCCTCATATTTTCGGAATAAAATGCGACATTTTTTGTACGCAAAAGCCGATACAATATAATGCAGTCGTTTTCCCTCTTTTTGACACCACAGCAAATTTGTTCAAATTTCTTTTTATCCCCATGCTGCGCAACGTTTGAAAAACTGGTAAATTTTTCCACCTGCGCGAATCCTGAATCGCGGTCAAATTTTCATCGAAATCAGTTTCCTGTTTTAGACGCCATTTGTGCTTGTAAATTTTTATTGATCAAAGACTGAATGGGTCCTTTTGACTAGGTTCGATTACACGCAGGAAACCCATCAGCCGAGCAGCGTGGATTCGCATTAATCAGGTAAAATGCTTCAAATTTCATCGAATTTTGTTCTGCCGGCTTTTGGTCAACAAGC
This sequence comes from Fasciolopsis buskii, assembly GCA_008360955.1. Classification (NCBI taxonomy): domain Eukaryota; kingdom Metazoa; phylum Platyhelminthes; class Trematoda; order Plagiorchiida; family Fasciolidae; genus Fasciolopsis; species Fasciolopsis buskii. The sequence goes on along the minus strand of LUCM01000746.1, from coordinate 20,483 downwards.
TAGACACGCACATGGCAACAATATCGTGAATCAAGTCACGGCAAATCCTCGCATTTTACACTTCACTGTACTTCTTCGTTCTTAAGAATTCAAACATGCCAATCATACACCCACTCAGTGTTCGATCCAGCCCTCGTTCATCACTTGTTTGTGTCCAGTTTCTTGAAGTTATTTTCCACGCCAACCAACCCAGTGGCCTTTGCATTCTTTCATTCTTGCGTTCATTCCACTTCGTTCCGTGTTGACTGCACACATCATCAATCTTTCTTCCTTTGTTTTCTCCATTCATTCTTAATTTTACACACCAGCCATGGCATGTATTTCGTTTCTACCCGAGAAATGTCGTGTATGTCCACGTGGTAACGTCAACCATTGACCATTTACTGCGACAACTACGTTGCTTGTCATGTTTTTCTCAAGGCTAAATGCATCTTCTTTTAGGGTTTGTCCCTATTTAATGTTCCTCCACTAACCATGTGAATGCTCCTTTCCTCGGCTGGTCGGCTTTGACTCTGAAGAGTTGATTATCGTCCATGATTAATCCAATCAGTCTTCGATGGCTTGAAGTCTTCTTGCATATGGGTAACCATCGTCTACCCTTCGGTGTTTAATTAAGACCTTTCCAGCAACTCGGTCTTCAGGCTGGGATTTCGTGTAGGGAAATAAAAGAGTAATATTTGACTGTGGTTTCCGTTGGTACTCCCGCCTTTTGTTTGTGGTTAACCGATGCAGCTTGTGACAGTTTAGGGACACCGAAATATTTGGCTTAAATTACAAGCCACCGGTGTTCATGGACTTCAAGGAATATGTGAACAATATAAAATATAGTGCGATCGGACAAAACTAATCGAAATATGTACAAGGGAGAAATACGTACTCTCTTCCTCGCTTATAAGCTTTTACTGTTTCCCTTTTCACATCATATGTGAAGGCTTTGAACGAATTCAGGCCAGTGTATAAATAGCATTACATATTTTCAATTAAACGTGTTGAAGGTATTATCCGTACATGTTGCTTTCATGAAATAAGTACAGTATGTCGTTTAGGCAAGAACTTGGGTTTATAGTACTAGTGAAATCAGGTTAATGCAGAGTGAATAAAGTGGAACTGTTCTCGATGCGCACTATTCCATCGAGTATTATTTGACAAGAAATGAATTTCGTTTAGTTCAAAGTTAAGCAATAATTTCGCCGCTTCACAACTTGTCTTCTCTGGCATCAGCAGTCGTTCTGCAAGGAACCCATTGACTTAGTTGCATAGAATGAAATGAGGACTACGAATAAAACGTACAATGTCTGCAATGGTGGGCAGAAAAGGAAAGGTCCGAACAAAGGTAGTGGCTCAGGGCCTTCGATTTTAATCAGCCAGCCTAACAGTAGTGTGCTTCGTTTGATTGATCTAGATCCGTCTTGGCTCTGCCGTTGCCTACAGTAGGCACCCCAGTTCACAGGAAAAGCTTTGTTTCAATCGAAATTGTTTTACTTTTTGAGTATCTGTCTGAAAATAAACTAGGCGTGCAGTTTAAGCGAACAAGAGCATTTTGAACCCAGTTGTGGTTGTCCTCTGACACGAGTGTTTCAACTGGGAAATTAACTTTCTTTCGTTTTCAGTCTTTATTACAGACAATGCTTTTGCCTCTTTGGTTTATGCGCTCAGTCATGTATGTGTGGAACTGATTACTGTGAGCACAGATTGTGCGACTTCCGTCAAAACGGCGGAATTTTGCCCCTCAAACTACCATTGTCCGCAATTTTTGCGTGTAGCTGCTGGGTACTTACTAGTAATCCAACTCTAAACTAGAAAGTCCGTTTTTCACCATGGATTCCTCAGTGGAAACTGACCACATTTATGGCTGAGATTTGTAGGTTATCTATCGATAAGTCTAATACTGCGAAATTTGGGTACGTGACGAAAACGTAAAGGATGGGCACTGCAAATGCACCCGTATAGTTTGCATGCCTGATCCTCATGCAGGCGGTTTCATGCTGAAGTTCCACGATGTTCAAGTTTTACCAATTAGATCAGGTAAATTTCGGTTTCACACGGGGTCAAGAAACCAAGTGATGAACCTCATTTGAACTGTTTTACTTCAGCTGCGGATACGGACTTTTCATTCGTAAACCTCAGATCATATGGTCAATCCTATATATTAACATCGTAAGGCTTTCGTGTAAAGCCGAAGAGCCATCGGTTAGGTAAATTGAAATCAAACTTGCAGACTACTTGCAAGTAGAATAATGATTTACAAGTCTGGATACGAATCAGGAGGGAGGAAAATGACAAACTGCCTAAAAGTGTTTGCCTGATTGAAGAATTTCAGTCTCCTTGAATGTTTTTAATGCCCTAAAGCAAACCATCTGGCAAATATTTTTAATATGCTGGCATTTGATCTACCGCGAGTAACGATTCTCAGAAGCAGTTGACAATAAAATCGCTGAATTCCGAACAAATGCTTATCCTCACGATTTCTATTTTTTTTCAAAATAAAGACCAATGATTGACCGTTTGGTCTTATAGCGTCCTTATCCACTTTCCATCCAAAAAAAAGACTGATAAACAGGCACAGAAGATTCAATACCAAAAAACTCACTGATGGACCGCCTATTTGGCCATGAATCCTTGCGGTCACTAGAATATTTATGAAGAAAGTTTTATGGAGTTATTTCTTACCTCACTTATTCCGACTAGCAGAGTGTGCTTGTGCAAAGGTGGTATTTGTATCAGTCAAAGTGACTTCAGCAAGTCATGATATTGCTTTGAATATCTTTATTTGTGACATGTTTCTGATGAACCTGATACGGGATTGGATTGCGAAAAAATAGTTCACACATTGGACGATCGGTGCCACGTTACAAAGAAGTCTGCCCGTGAACGCTTCACGATTCTTGTTGGCATTCAGTGTAATGGAACAAGGATATTTCTCCGGAGTGTTTCATAAAGCGAAATTTCATGAACTACCGCGTATGACGGTGTACAAAATGAAACCTAATTAGTTTATCGACGTAAGATAGAAGATCCCTTGATTGTGGTGCTAGGATCAGTTGCGTAAGAAACTTCGTGATGTATTTCATTGCCAGATATACTGATACCTCTTTCAAAGTACATTCTGGTCTATTACGAAATATCACGAACAATTTTCTACCCATCCAATCCGTCGACATAATTATGTGTTATTTCATTATAAAATCAAACAGGTAAGAGCATACCCACTGAAAAAATAAGTGAACTAAATCCAGTCCACATTTCCATAGCGGCAAATTTGAAGTAATCGTTTTGGAGCTATTTTTTCCCAAACTCATTAATCGTCAAACTGTATTGGATTTTGAACAAGGCTGACTTGATCAGGGCTGCATGTTGGGCCATGCGAATTCGCTTTTTCACCCGTTCGAATTGTGTATTAGTTCCCCAGTCCGATCGCTTTGGTTTTTCCTGCTGAGTCTCGAGTTCTCACGCATAACGAATTGCGAACAAAATCGTATGGGAGATTTCTGTCCAATGTCTGATCGTGTTAACAAGAAAAAAGCGAGATTTCCATTTAGCTCAAATGACCACAGCGAATCAAAATGTTATTACGAAGTTATTTTTTATGAGCGTGCACTTATTGTATCTTGCCCAGAAACTGATTGAATTATCGCTACGCATTTGTGGTCAGTGTCGTGATCCCGTTCGGTTTACCTGTTGATTCGCTCTGTTTTGTCAAACTCAACGAGGTTTTGCATTTATTCTGAAACTGTCCGAAATTCCACAGATTGGCCCATTCCGAACACCAATGGGCATCAATGAATTTCTCTTGTTTTTGCCTGAATCTCCTTAGAATATTCTAATCTAAACAAGTGTCTTCTTCGATGTTGGTCCCATTGAAGACATCTTTAGCCCCTAGGCAACTCGACATAACATGTAAGTTGACTGTACGAAATGGGATGCAACTCACATCGCGTTGAACTCCTACTAGGAAAACGGACAGCGGTGTTGATCAGATTTCAGGCATCCCATCCTCGGGCTAATCGCTCACCGAACCGAACAGTGCCAAAGCAATTGGGAGATTATTTGTTTGTTTTTCTTCAATAACGGAAATGATCTGGCCTGTATTCTCACTGAGGGCTTTTGACACTCCGAAGCTAGAGTCTTCTGGCAAATCATTTTCACACAGTCCGTGTACAATTTCCAATTTCTGTCAAATCCTTTATCTTCAGTCGTTCAAATTAATAAATTACTCATTAGATGAAATTGATTTGACGCAAATAAATTTTCATTATCCTTCTGATTTACTCGAAGTTTGCAAACGTTGTTCCCTTCCCAACACGGCTCCTATCCGGTTGTTGCCTGCCAGCAATTGCATGGCTAATTTTTCCTCCTTTCTTTTCACCGACTGTCCGCAAAATTCGTTCTGAACACATTGAGAAACACAAGTTGGTCATTTTATTCTCATCACACTGTTCCCATACACACACGTTCCAGTGGCTTGTTTCTTGTAAATTATAAATAAACTGAAAAGTCAACAATTGCAGCTGTTAAGACTTGGTATGGAGGTTCGGTTGCCTTAGTGCACCGAATAACTCAACGTGAATCGATTTCTGGTTTTTATTCGAGGAAAAAAGGAATACGATTTTGACGACTTTTTTTTATCACATGGATGTCTTTTGTTAATAAGTGCAAAACGAAGCTTTGCCCTCCATCTTTATTAGAAACGATTTGAGCTGATTCTTTGATACAATGTCATTTTCTCCTAGCGGGGAATTCTCAGGGTCATAAGACAGAAATTTATATGGTTCTAAAATGAATTTTCCAACGATCCCAAAAGCTGTCTTTTCCTAGGAAAAAAATCATTCCCAAACCAACAGCAATGTTCACCCTAATGATTGATCAGTCGTGATGACATTTTCGCACTGACTAGAGGAAAAGTTAAAAACAGAAGACGTCGGTTATTCTTTCTTACTCGACACCTGATTTCGTCTACAATTGTCCAGGTGCAAAAATTATTTCAACGTCCGGTTTAATTATGTCATTTTTGCATTCTCGTAATGACGAAACAAAAGCAAGGAAAAAGAAGAGAATTGTCATATTCCTCGATGAAATTTGATTACTCCAGACTTTGTCTTCTGTGGCTAGAAATGTCTGTCGAAAATGTGTTCTACTCACACGGAGTGAAACGAAAACGGGGAAAATTGAATTCGAATGGGCAGTCTAATTTTGCATACAACCCATGTAACGGAACGGAATTCTGAAAACTCTTTGACCTAGGGAATAACTTGGACTGCTTGCGGATATGCGAAGTTCGATATTGAAGAATTTGTCCCATGTAGACAAGACAACAAATGTTAACCTTTTCTTTGTACAGATTGTCTTCGAATTTCGTGCTCACCGATATTTCATAAGGTGCCGTATTTTCACCGTCTGATTTCGTAAACCTTCGTTGGCGATTTGCCCATTATTCCCTCGGTTATTGGCTGCATATGCGTTGACGAGAATGCCGTCGTTAGGATTATACCCATTCAACTAGAAATTGAACAAGTCCAAACAAATAATTGTCAAATCTCAACATATTGCAAATCACTCGTGCTTAACTGTAATTATGATATCGTTCTTTCAAGAAATAATTCAAAATGTGATATCAACTCCCAACTAACCATTAGGAAATCATGGAAATCTGTTAGGTAGCATAATATCTGATGCATTCGACCCAAAGTTGTACTGGGTTTGCGACCCATTTCTGGCGCGGTCGATAAGCACTTTTCATGATTCCTAACAAGGAGGAAACAGCAATACAGTGCTTCTAAGTGACGAGTCCAACATTAATATCAGATGGTGAATTATTCCATGAGGACAGATAATATCCGCTTACTAATACATAATAAGTAACCAAGCTCTGTCGATCATTTCCAAAGCTACCTGCGGAGAGTCATTTATCAGTAGGGGTCGATTGATGTGAGCTAGTGGACAGTAACCGTGCAAATCAGCGACGGATAGGTGCAACATCACGTGGTGAAGTTCAACAAATTGTTCTTTGCTCCCATGGTGGCATAATTGCTAAGGCTAACGGGTGCAGTACTTCCATGGTTTCATAATGCTGAGATGAACGATTATATCATGTGGTGAAATATTTCATGGAAAACAATCACACTGCTACTAACCAATCATATATCACCATTGCAAAACGTTCAATTGTAAGGAAAATCAGTGACTAGGGTCATTTCCGTGATGTAGTTAGGCGTTTCTCCGGAATTCGCTTTCACGTGGTCTCTGCCTATCCAAGCAGAAAGGTTGCATACTCTTTCTTGTGCCCATTCAGTTATAGCCACCTTCACCCAACAGTATGTTCCTTCTTTGGGGCCTTAATTGATCTATCGTGATTTTTCCGGGAATGCTAATGACTGACAGGGAGCGACCGGTTGTCCCCTTAGCAAAGTGACACGCTCTCAAAGTTCCTTCGTATAGTCTGACCAACAACATTGGCCACGAGTGTCCGACGACGCCCACTGAATATCGAATGACGTGTTCACATATACATCGCAGTGTTTCATTTGCGCCGTTTGTTGGTATCTTATTGTTTCCAAATCCTAAATGACACCGAGTGAAGTCATTCCAATATGAATTTATTTTGCGTTTAAATGACTTCTCCGGCACATGTTGCGAAAAAGAAGAATGTCCGTTATGGCAAATTGACATCGTCAGTCAAATGCGGCGCTATTTACCAACCATTCATTCCCATTAGTTCTTATTAGAAAGCTCATATTATTTTCGAGCAATGAGCGGTTTTATTAACGAAACCAGCCCCTATTTAGGGAAACTACTAACACGTGTCTGCTCCTGTTCGAGTGCCCTTTGCCTCACCGATTTCCTGTCAACTGTCAGACTGGTCCATTTAGTTTTGTTATTCCAAACCAGTCATGGACATGATCGTTTTGCTGGTAATTAGCAGTCCTTGTCCGTCGAAAAATTCCACGAGACTGATCCTCAACTTCCTTGCCATCTGGTCACCATCGGCTATCAGATAGTGGCCGGCAGCCAGTGAGATATTGGGATCTGTTGCTAGCTCGACCAGATAATTCATGTGCTTTGTAACTTCCTCATCCCGGCCCATTATGATGTGGCCCACTGCAGCGCCGATAGCAGTTTACGCTGAAAGCTTGGGTTGAACCTCGTCAAACTCAGGTTCAAAACAATATATTGCAAACTGAATGCCCATTACCTAGTTCACGCGGCTTGACAACAAAACGAGTACACTGACGGACTAGTTCCATCAACGAACCATACTCATTTAACAGTAACTTCATCACAAACTCATTTGATAACGTTGAAATTGTTTGCATGATAGCTCGTCATGTTTCAATTCCTGGAGGTTTATTATGACGTTTAGTTTTCCAAACAGGTTGGTTTTTGATTGTTTCGGATAACTACTTTGGAAGTCAATCAACAAAAAGCTGTTTGGCTCTTGCCGTACGGCTGACTCGTACTAGTCTCCGATCGTTGAAAGTGGACTTTGAAACATCGCGACGTGAACTGTTAATTATAATGAATATTTTTGATTGACTCAGTCAGCCAATACACCGGTTCTCACCGAACCACAGCACATAGGATCTAACCCATCCCCAACACGACGACATCATCTTGTCGGCTGTACTCATCCACGTCTACTGAATTTCAGCTCACTTGATCCTGAGTGAATCTTTCTGGAAACTAACCTGTACCATATCTGGCGCAAGTGCTGATTGGTAGGAACAAATTAAAGCATCACTACTTTCCAAGTTGACATTGGGTGTGGGACTAACACGGACGCGCCCTTCAGGTTTGCTCATCATGCCCCCGCAAGCAAACTCAAGGGCTTTCAGCTCCGCACAATATCGATGGTTGAAGCTATAGGTATCAGAAATTTAATTTATCCCCTCCTCTCAAAAAACGTTTGATTCGGATATTTCAACTGTCTGAGCTCACAACCGACCAAGATTGAACGTACCCATCACTTAGTCACCAGCATTCTGTGCATCAACCGACGTTGGTTAAACGAATAAGGTCATGACGTTTGGACATGAAGGTCGCGTGTCGAGACCTCCCTACTACTTTTCTACTTGGCAATCCTCCAACGGCAGCCGTCCCCTTGCAGAGAACGATGTGCACAGTTGTTTAATTAATAAACGAAGTAAAGATGAAGGATAAAAGACGAAAGTGACAATGTGACCGATAAAAACACCCCTCTTTGATTAGCATTTTCCACGTCTAAGTACATAGTCTGTTTTTATGTTTTTTCCATTGTCATGTCCAAACGGTTTGAGAGTGGACTTATATCTATCTATGACGAAATTCATTCGAATATTTTAATGAATTTTATATATATGGTGGATAGAGTGAAATTGGTTTTCAAATGGTTGTTGGAAATCGAATTGAGATTACAAACGAATTAATAATCAGAGTACTAGCTTTGACCACATATACAGTCTTCATGTCTGTTGTAGCATGTGTATATTTAGTAAGTGGGACTATATAGTATGAACGTTTGTGCCCTGAGGAGTAATTAAGGGTAGAAAAACAAGTAGAACGCTCAAATATCAACAATTACTCGATCAAAACAAGCCTGAGACTAAACCTTAAAAAAGAACCATTCAGTGAGAAATTGGCAAGCAATTTGAGGATTCCGTTTCTCGGGTGGTTCCGGACTAACCTGTGGGAGGGAGTGAGAGCTCCGCTAAATCACCAATGACAGTTTAATACATGTCCAAATACATCAGTATCTAACACGAAGTCCGGGGATATTGGATCAAAATATGGTCTGTCACACTCATGGCACTAGGGAACAAGGACAATGAGATAATTCTGTACAAATCCGTGCAAAAAATCGGTATCGACATATCAAGACTGTTCATATATTCACTTATTGAGACCACAATCAGCTTTAATTTCGGTCCTTGATTTACTCACTCCCCTCGTCTATTTTGGCATATATGTCGCTGTATTGATTTGGTCCATGTGACTGGCCTTTCGTACTGTAGTTCTTATTTGAATGCGTTCTGATTTTTACACGGTAACTTTGTGTAATATTGATCGTCAGTTTGATCGATCATCGCCAATCAGTCCCTGAATGTTGAGCTGAAGTTTTCTTATCCCGGATGTCGTTGTTATGTACCCCAGGCGAATTAGGCAAACCAATTCAACCGTTTCTATGGTTGACTGATTACTTTTTGGACAGTCTCAATGACAGCCCCGGTCACACGGATCATTTCTGGTCCTAGCTGTATTCTATGCATGCTATGCGCACGTTTTTAAGAACAGCAAATGCAAAATGTAAGCTGGTCTCATTGTCGCCAAGTGATTCTAACGTCATCGCTGTTCGTTTAGTCTAACCGGCGTTGAACAAACAGATAATGTCGAATCGTCGCACCACCTGGCAACGCCTCCACCTGGCGATCCTCCGATGCTCGAACCCCATTCTTGAGAATAACGTACACGGTTATATTTTTTAATAAAGCAAGTAAAATATTAAAGAAATCAATCGTTGACGGAGATATATCTCACAGAGACCTGGCCCGTATTTGATGTTCCTTCTTTCGACAACTTGGCCCTTGGGCATTTATCCTGATGCACAAGAGAAACCAAACGTTTCACGTACCGTTTTACGTTTCAATACGCCGTGCTAATGCGGTCGTTTCACACTGAGTCGGTGTTACTAAGTAGGCATAGGTATTGTGGCTATAAATGTCCACAAAAGCCAGTCAGTAAGTGCACTGTGCAAGCAGGGTTGAGATATTTACACATTTGAGCGGAAATGATCGTTTTCCGTTCGAAAATGGGTTCATAACGAATATAGAATTCCTTGATGAATTTTTTCCCTAAACACCATATAGTCACATGCAATAATGATTGAATGGAATGCGATTGCTTGACTAAATAAATTTCTGTTTTTTAAGGACGAGCGTTTAGAACAAACAGACAAACTGAAGGCTTCAACAACTGAAGGCATTATAAACATCCGTGATTTTGGAACGTTCTTGCGTGCCCAATAAAAACTACCCCAACGAATTGGGCCTCAAGGGCAGAAAGTCCGCATTAGTCACAAAACCCAAACACCTGTCTTGGGAACACAGTAGTCAGGGCTCATTTACGGATCTGCGCTTTCGCTTCTGCCACAAGCCGTCATCGACGGGTTTGCCGACGAAAGATTCACCAATGATTCGACCTGTACATGTTCTCACTCGATGCACACTTCGTGCTTTGCCTGCCGGTCGGTTAATGTTTTGGTAATACTGTCTACCAGTTCGAGCAATCCATGTAAGAATCAGTGTTTCATCTCTTTTCTTTTTTTTTATGTCTGAGTGTGAATCACTCTTCTGAACAACGACTAGTCTGTACCTATGTGAATATACTGTTCTGCTAATCGCAGGGTGAATGAACCATTTTCAATGTGCTTCTAAGCAACGTCAAAAGGAGGAGATTTTGAGGAATCACTGTGATGTGCAGTTAAAAAAGCGAAGTTGGTTAGTCAGTGCAAGTTTGGTAATAGGTCACTTGGAAAGGTTCGCACTTTCGCCTCTTGATTTTCAAGGGGGATCGATGTTAATTATACTCGTTTGTGGTATCGAATTTTGCAAGGATAAAAAAACGATAGCACCAATTGTACGATGCGACTTTAGTTAGGCAATCAAGGTACCCATAGGTGAATTCGCGATCGTGCACGTTTGACTTATCAGGACCAGATGTCAGTATGTTTTTGTTCGATTTTACTGATTTTTCACTTGGATTGCTGATTTTTTAAAAGCGAAATTTTCAGTATTTTGCAAAAAATCCATTGACCAACAAACTGAGATTAATAACTAATTCAATTTCAAGATAAATGAATGAATTCCTTCCGCTAGTGTGTGCACAGTTAGTTGTAGCCGCTTGGAATTGATATCAACTGTTTTAACAGTTGTGATTCATGTCTTGATGAGTCTTGACAGGAGAAGGGATTTGTTTTTATTAAAAAATCGAGCTTAATTTTTTGGATAAAATATTTTGCGTTACGTGATGTCTGCAGATTTGTGAACTTCGATTCAATTATTTGATCCATTTTGGTCGGACGGGAATGCGAAGTTAAAAAGAAAGGTTTTTTCGCATGCATTCAGTTTTCATTTAGATAGTCATTTTTTGACGTCTGTTCTAACTGCGCAAGGCCAAGTTTACCAAATGGGATGAAAGATGTTTATTTGTTAAGCAATGAATCTATAGTTTAAAAAAGTAGTTATTCTCCACAACGAAATGTGTAATTCGGAGAGAAAGAACAAGCTCTGGTCAATGAAGGTGATGAGAAGCCGAAGTTGTGGTTAGGACAGTATAACCTCATCAAAACAGTTTGTCGTGCGTGGTACTAATTTTTTCTGAAAAAGATTAGCCACTGTGACCGAAACATTGGCGCATCGTCAGTGCTACGAAATATATCATGTTTTGTGTATATATATGTATATATATATATATATATATTTCAGTACAACAGATTCTCCATAGACGTACTGCGCAACTCAAAATTATTTGTGAGTAGTATGTTCCTATTTTTGAATAGCTCTATCATTCACACGCACATTTCAAGTCATCCGACCAGTCTTTTAGTTGAGAACAACCAGATCCGAGTTTCGATCTATTTAGAGCTCATCAATAGTTCATATCTTCCATCACGCACACGGTTTTGAAACCGCACTTTCCAGATGGAAGATCCGGTTTTGTTACCCTGGCGCCACCACCTGTCTTTCAGGCTAACAAGAATAAGCGGGTTATATTTGTTCGGATGTCGTTCTCAGGGACTACTGACCGAGAGCTTAAACCAGATTAGACATTTATGAGTTATTTATGAACATCAAATGGGAAATAAGCTACCTGGACGTGAGTCCATCCTGTAGCGAGGACCAGACTTCGTGCGAGGCATTCGACTACTGTAAACGAGACAGGTACCGTGTCACTTTCGAAGCTGGAATACAAAAATCAGTCAAACATAAACGTTTACATAAGCAGACCATATATG
>LUCM01000745.1:31264-55770 GCA_008360955.1 Fasciolopsis buskii | reverse complement strand
AACATTACGTTTTTCTCCAAGCTGGACAATTTTCTCTCCATGCGACGTGCATTCCGCCGCAAAATCGATATTCTGTCTTGGACTCCTTAGTTTCTCAGATTCTGGCGCAACCAAGGTTTCCATAAGTTTTTCAGCTGCTTCCTAGCTTCGGCAAATATCGATACACCTTTGTAATGTTAACCTTCAGATATTCATCAACCTCTTTACTACAGGGAGGTAGCGTAAATTTGTCACGGTTCGATCACTCACAATGCTCGCGTCCAAGCATTTGGAAAAATTACAGAATCTCACAGACAACGAAAATTAATCAAATAATTAGTCAGGTAACTGGAGTTGTTGATTAAGAATTAAACTTGTTGAAATCATTGAGACAGTAATGAAATCGAATTGTTGTACACACTAAGGCACACAAAATAGGTGTGGACTTACTTCCGAAAACAGATTCGTGGATATCCCAACTATCCAACGAAAATTATGGCTTTCGTTTTGTGTTCGGTTGCCAGCATCGTCCGAAAATCCTCGCTTGATGTTCTCTACTGTTTCCGTTTTCAGCCACTTTGCGCGTGTCGTTTTATACTAAATGTGCTATAGGATGAATTTATAGTCGGCTATTAAACCACAGTTAAGGCACTGCCATTTTCACGTCATTTCCCGCCTCCACTATGTCAAAGGTCGGTTTTTAAGGAAATTAAATCATTGTATTGTTTCAGCATGTATTAGGAAAATTTCGATCAGTGTTAAATAAACAGTGGTTTATGATGTCCAGTAGTGGATCAGCCCGATGGTTCGGTTAAAATATGCCGAACAGAAGTTCGTTTTCGATCCACTCACGAACGACACTGATGTGACAAAAAAATACATCAGCGTAGGTGAAGAATGTGATGTTCACCAAACTCGAGTATTTAGATGGAATCCGTTCTCCCGTCGCAGACTTATAATTACCTGATGTCTAGTTTCTAGTTTTATTCTTTCTTATTCAGTTTGGCAATGGTGGGAGCAGAAATTTTATCATGTCAAACCTGATCTCATGATTTTATTTGTTCATTTATATGATTATCTCCCGTTGAAAATTAATCTAGATGTTGCCACTATTTGTCATTTTCACTGTGGCATCTGAATTAATTTAGTATCTTGAAACTTGAGAATCATTTTTCTTCAATCTCCTGTTTACTGGAAGCATCAGATATAAATTGTTTGACGACAAATTTCTATCTAACCTCTGCTTTTTACCTTGGTTAGCATGTCCTAAAGATATTCTAAAAACAATCGCTGGCTCTCGCTGTATTCGTTTCGTCAAGACACTGTCCCAGCTGGACTTAGACTTCATCCCGATCGAGCCATGTATCTACACTTTTGAATGTCCTGATGTGGGAATCACTCACCCCCTGCCATCGGCACTATACCCCGATAAGGTCCGAGTGTTGGAACATCTAGCTGAACAGTTGGCTACCGTTTGTGTCACTTTGGAGGAATATCCACGAATCTGTTTTCGGAAGTAAGTCCACACCTATTTTGTGTGCCTTAGTGTGTACAACAATTCGATTTCATTACTGTCTCAATGATTTCAACAAGTTTAATTCTTAATCAACAACTCCAGTTACCTGACTAATTATTTGATTAATTTTCGTTGTCTGTGAGATTCTGTAATTTTTCCAAATGCTTGGACGCGAGCATTGTGAGTGATCGAACCGTGACAAATTTACGCTACCTCCCTGTAGTAAAGAGGTTGATGAATATCTGAAGGTTAACATTACAAAGGTGTATCGATATTTGCCGAAGCTAGGAAGCAGCTGAAAAACTTATGGAAACCTTGGTTGCGCCAGAATCTGAGAAACTAAGGAGTCCAAGACAGAATATCGATTTTGCGGCGGAATGCACGTCGCATGGAGAGAAAATTGTCCAGCTTGGAGAAAAACGTAATGTTTTCAGAAAGCGAATCTACTTTGTGTCAGAAGGTTTCTCCAAAACAGAGATGATTGCAAGCCAAAACTAACGAAACGGACATTGGGTAAGTGAAGTGCAGACTCCAGCGAAATGAAAGGGTGATTTTGCTAAAGTGCTAATGAACGGTGAAGAAGTCGAATTCCAGCTATACACGGGGACATCAGTAAACACCGTGCCCGCGAATGGCCTACCGAACAACGCGTGGAGATAGACAGAGACAACACTCGTTATGTGAAATGGTGCCAAGATTCATCCGAGAGAAGAAGCAGTGCTGCAAGTTACCAATCCCTAGGATAGTTAGTGTTCTGTCGTGAACTTCGCGGTGGTCGACCAGGGCCATGTCCCCGTTCTCGGTTGTGAGTCTCATTTCGCTGAGTATTACTTATAAAATGTGCGACTGTTTTTTTTAATGACGTTGCCTAGTAGCTTTCTATGTGTTAGGTATCTTACATTTATGTTCACGGTAAAAGACTAACACTGTCCACTTGTAAGCAGGTAAACGGGGGATATTAGGAGGGATATTTTCCATTATGAATGCTTGAATGCGACTTTCCCGTAGTTTCTTCCTTTTTAACCAGAATGCGTGCTACAGACGGACCAGTGAAATCTCGAAACACATCAATGCGAGACGGAATCAATTTGCACTTTGGACGAGTGGATGCGTGTGAATGACAGTAATACAGATCGCTATATAAGGAACGGGTAGGATCTGCAAGAATTTTCGTGGGAAATCTTTTGCAGCGGTTTTGGTTACAAGTTACGTATTTTAGCAGTAACAGAGTCAAAATAAATGAAGAAGCATGACTAATCCCGTCAGATTTCGCACTAAGCTACCGTTGGCACGGTTCTATCCAGAACTGCAGATCGTACTAGACCACGTACGTCGAATCGGACCATGCGTTAGTTTTAATGCGATTTTTGCTGCAGCTCAACGGCCATTGACGCAGGCCACAAATACGGTTGGCCGTCGAATGTCTGCCTGGTCCGACTGTTCGCAACAACTATGAACAGAAACTCAAATGAGTCAATAACTCAGATGAGAATCAATACGGATGGGCAGTGAGATCAAATTAGGCAGGCGATGCATCTCGCCTATTGGCTCAGATCTAACGTTCATCAACGGCACTGGATTTTAAAATAGTCGCTGGGCCTAATGCAGCAAAAACAACAGCTCCCCATCTGCAAGGAGGCGAATGAAATGTGGTGACAGCTCCAGCGTCAATTGACGATAAACCCCAAGAATGACCGTGAAAATTGGTGGGTTATGACAGCCGGCGAAACGGATTTAGAATCTGCTTCAGGTAACTGTCGTAGATCGTTTGGCTTATAGGCGATACCAGTGGGCGAAGAACTTCGGGTAGCGAAGTCGTGTGTGATAGAACTGGAGTCCATTTATGATAGACAATAAAGGCTGGGTCGTTGGGCTGATCATTTCAAGGATCAGTTTAGCTGGCTGCATGCTAATGTNATCGTACTAGACCACGTACGTCGAATCGGACCATGCGTTAGTTTTAATGCGATTTTTGCTGCAGCTCAACGGCCATTGACGCAGGCCACAAATACGGTTGGCCGTCGAATGTCTGCCTGGTCCGACTGTTCGCAACAACTATGAACAGAAACTCAAATGAGTCAATAACTCAGATGAGAATCAATACGGATGGGCAGTGAGATCAAATTAGGCAGGCGATGCATCTCGCCTATTGGCTCAGATCTAACGTTCATCAACGGCACTGGATTTTGAAATAGTCGCTGGGCCTAATGCAGCAAAAACAACAGCTCCCCATCTGCAAGGAGGCGAATGAAATGTGGTGATAGCTCCAGCGTCAATTGACGATAAACCCCAAGAATGACCGTGAAAACTGGTGGATTAAGGCAGCCGAAGAGATAGAAGTACCAGTTGTCCCCGGGATGTGTTGAACTAGCAAATGAAGAAAAGCTGTGTGACCTAGATTACGCAGATGACGTCATGTGCCTGATCGGATCTGCGGATCATCCACAGCGTGCACTAGACAGACTCTCGAAATCTGTAGCTCGGTTCGGCATATGCTTTGCACCTTCAAAGTGTAAAGTGCTGTTACAAGACTGAACGACAGTAGTGTCGGACTTGATACTGGATGAAGAGAAACTAACGATTGTGGACCGTTTCACTTGCATTGGTAGCTGCGCATCGGGCGATGGTAGCAGGGCAGTTGAGGTGAACACGCGTATGTCGAAGGCTGGAGGAGTTTTGCCGGACTGAAGCACTTGTGGCGTCGGCCTGATATTTCACTGAAGTTGAAAGGTCGTGTCTGCTGTGCTCTAGTGGGCTCACTTCTGTTATACAGCTGCGAGACACGAAGTATGCGTGTCAGAGATATTTGTCGGATAGTTGTTTTCGATCACCGATGTGTATGTAGTATCGCTGAGACTGGATGGAGTGATCGGATGAGTAATGTGGATTGTAGGAATCTAGTATTAGGTGCCAGTTCTGAGAACATGTTATCTCAGCGTATGAACCTTAGTGGACTACGTTGACTGAATCACGTGGTGCGTATGGCGAATACTGGTCTACCACATCGTGTCCAAGTTTGCGTTCCTCCCACGGAGTGGAACAGAAGCCACGTGGAGGTCAACAGATAACCTGGCTACGTGGAATGAGAAAATGCACAGCGAACTCAGGTAAAGTTGGTGTCTGACCTCTTGTTGGTTGGGGCCCGTCAACTAGCTGGCTGGAGACACTGAAGGATATGACAGCGAACCGTGACCAGTATTGATCGTGTTATCATTTTCAATCGAATCAGAATGACTGAAAAGCTGCGTTCCTACAGTTAGAATGTTCTGTGTGTTAGCTACTGCAGCATTCATATCTTTTCCCGCTTATGAAGGTCCACTGCTTGTTCCCCTTGCATATTCAATCTTTTTATAGAAACATGTAACTCTGGGAAGAGGGCCGCGGTCACTGGGCTTGCCTTGCTGTTTAGCGCTGAACGATGATGAAGATGATGATGATGATGATGATGATGATGATTATGAGTTTCTATTAGGAGACTAGCCTTTCATCCACCCAGTATGTAAATGGAACATCCAAAGACTCAAGCTTATGGAGGAGTGAATGGGCAACCGCTTCGAAGACAAAGGAAAAATTTAAAACGATATGGTCGACTGATTTCACGGAGCTGTTTAAACTTATGGAAATCAGATACCAGAATAGAGCGACTGCATCCCTGGAACACCTGTTCGACCCAAATGCAGACTGAAATGCATCGTTAGGGACAACAACGAAGAAGCAAACGACGAAGGACAGCACGTTCAGTTAATATGAGCACAGAAGGGGTAATAGCAGTGGGACGAGATTGGTTTGATAAAATATCCGAAATTGTGCGGTTGGGTATGGAAGTAATCGTTGTGGATTTTCATCTAGTTGGGATAACATTGGTAACGGGGATTTGTTCACGAGCTGTCATTATGTGCATAAGAAAATGTGCTTGTTATTTTAGATGTGCGGTCGGTTGTCTCTCTGAAGCAACTACTTACTCAGTTTTGTAGAATTGAGGATTACTAACTCTTTCTTATGTATAAAAAGGTTCGACTTCTTGGGCTACGGGCATTGTTTTAAGGCGGTACATTATCGGAGGACTGGTGAGTGAATGCTTCATTTCGAATGTAGGAATCTGCATTTCAAATTTGGACCAAATTCGTTGCCCATACGTGAGTTTTATTCTCGGTAGTTCCCCGAAAGTGATTATTGAAGGACTATTTTTATCTCCTGTTTGACTAAGGCGAAGCAGTGTTTCACAGATGCTCGATTATATAGTTCGTATGCAGTTCCTTCTGAAGGATTTCAGCTGTTGGAACCTGCTCTGTCGTTGTTATGGGATGGAATTCCAACGCGTTAGCTTGTGTTTGTAATTAAATGCTTCGTGGATAGGGATTATTCAAAGGAAAACCAAGAAGAGACCACGAAGGGGGATCTTGGATGCAGGAAAATATTTGCATGTGATAGATTCCTATTCTTAATTTGTTTCTTCCTGACGAATGAATGATTTACAGAATGGGAATTAATATTATGTCTAACTGAAATAGGGGACTGATCGGTGAACGAAACAGGAGTACTGTCGTAAATGAGAAAAATTCGGGATGATTGGTCCTCATTCTGGCTAAAATTGCGTTGCCCCTGGAGTCAGCTAAACCGAAAGCGCGTAAGGGATAAATGGGGCCTTACTAAAATTACCAACAACAATAGACAAACAATCAAGTAATATTGAGAAATAACACAGTGTGACAAACAAGCTCGTTTTCAGTTATTCGTAATCATGCCAATACATAGCGTTATATATGATTTACTGCAAGTAAGAAGGGGTTCATAGGTTACAGTTCTAGTAATCAAAATAAGTCCACCTTTGCGTGTGTGTGCGATCTCCAAGAAATTACGGTTAGTGAAACAGAACGGAATCATAGACGCAACTACGTTTGAACGGATACGACCAACCGGGACGATTATTCCGAGACTATACGGGCCGCCAAAGGTACACAAGGAAGGAATGCTTTTGAGACCCATCCTAGACATGAGCAACTCGCCTTATCACAAGACAGCGAGGTGTTTAACTGGATTGCTGGAGCCGGTAAGGTTAGCAGTCTCAAAATACAGCTTACGGTCGATTTCGTGGAAATCATCCGAAAGTTGGATCTTTCGGGAAGCGAATTTTCTCACTTGATGTTGCCTCACTGTTCACAAACATACAGATCAGTGAAACAATTGATTGCCTATGCGAATTCATTCTTGAGAACAATATCGACATAGGTGTTCCAGTGGATGAATTGAGACAACTCCTTTTCATGTGCACAAAAAATGCCCAATTCAAATTTAATGGGGAGGTTTATCGTCAGAAATATGGGTGGTAATTGGATCACCTCTAGGGCCTCTATTTGCCGACGTCTTTATGGCAAAACTAAAAAATACCCTATTACGGTCATTGATCGGACAGTTCACACTCTACGAACATTACGTAGACGATATTATTTGCGTGGTAGACGAGAATGTTGATATTACACACACGCTGTGCAAATTCAACAATGCCCATTGGAATGTCCAATTCACTCTTGAAAAGGAGGAAAACGACAAGATAGCATACTTGGATGTTTGCCTAAGTCGTCGAGTGGTTGGCTCCGCACGGCTGTCCGTACATAGGAGAGCTACTTGGAACGGACAGTATATTCATTTCAGCAGTTTTGTGCCGCTTAAAGTAAAACGAAACGTTGTACATTGCCTAGTCAATAGGGCACGGAAAATATGTACTGAAGAAGAGGAGGAGCTTCTTTTCCTACGGAATGTGTTTCGACAGAACGGCTATCCTAAACGTTTCATTGAGAAAACCATGGGACAGTCTGAAGAAAGACATAAGAAGACAACTGTGGAAAAGAAATCCCCGTACATAAGTTTGCCCTTTTAAGGTGACACTCCAGCGGACATCATCTATCACAGATTGTCCAGAGTTGTCGATAAGACGTTCCACGCAGCAAAACTGTAAATAATGTTTACATCAAAGTCGCTCGTGCAATCACACCTAAAAGATAGTGTGTCGGATTCTATGGCCTCACTCTGTGTATACTCATTCATCTGTTCCTGTAGGGCAGCGTACATTGGCCGTACATCCAGACGCCTATCCGAACGGGTTCGTGAACACCACCCGGCTCGGTTAAACAGGAATCACCAGTGCTGTGTTCACACTTGTTTGATTCCAACCACTTAGTGAATATGGCTGAAGCGTTCAGAATAATCTGCAAAGTCCGAAGTAGGTTATCAAAACTGGTGAAGTCCCGGGTCTTGTCTGCAGCTGAGGCCGTATCCATTCGTCTCTACGATCCCCCGTTGTATGCCCAAAAGCAGTTCGTGCAAACATTGAAGCTCCCTGGCCCACTCGGCACCCCCGAAAACCTATCGAATCCCTTACACACCTGAGTCATCGATGTGAACCGCATCCCCCCAACCTATAATTTTGACCACCATCCGTTTCACACACACACACACTCACAACGGTAGACTTATTTGGATTATTAGAACTGTAACCTATCATCCCCTTCTTGTTTGCAGTAAATCATATATATTTATATATGTGTATTGGCATGACTAGGAATAACTGAAAACGAGCTTGTTCGTTACACTCTGTTATTTGTCAATGTGCTCTGTGGGATTATCCGGGATCAGGTAATATTAATACAAGAAAAGCCACCAAAACACCATAGAAAAGATAAAAAATGAGGCTTTATATACACAATACCAGTTATCGTGCCACAGTAGGTGAAAACTTTGAAACGTTACTTAGCTACTACACACTCAACACTGGTGCTTGAGAAAGTGAAGACAATGCTGAACTTGCCGGACCATTGCCTATTGACGTAAGTTGCAACACCACCCCTCATCTTCTTGCACTAAACTCTATCCTAACGAAAGCATTGCAAATTTTTAGGAAAACGAGGCCGTCCTCAATAGTTCCATTAAACCAGAATTCTTAAATGGAAACCGCACGTGTTTGAATGAATTCGAGAATTCAAAACATTGGTCAAGCACGGTATTTTCGAAATGTAGATCTGATGTCCGTTTTAACCAAATCGGCTACAGGCATCCTGCTTGGTGTTGTGAGTCTAAGGTCTGTCTGCGAACCAGCACGCTTGCGATCCTCGGAATGGGGCAGATTTCGATGGGGATGATAAAAGGGAACCAGTTTAGATGGAAATTTCTTTAGAACGATGAAGTCTAGGCGACATGGGGAAAATGTGTAAGTAATCCAAAGTGACAGTGCTAGAGACTAACGAATTGCGACCCAGCCAACCGAGGATCGATGAAAAACTAGGAAGGCTTTCCAGGAGTGGTTGCACTTCACAATCAAAAATGTTCTACGAAAAGTAGATTCGAAGTGATTCAAGTGGTGATGGTGACGAAACGTCCTGGGAACTACGCATTTGTTTCAATCTCACACCATTAAGTAAAATATCCGATCGAGAGTGCTTTACATTACCCGTTTTTGATGACATTTTGCGTGAGATGTCGAACGACTGGTGGACTACGGAAGTTGACTTGGCTTCAGCGTTTTGACGCTTAGAGTTGGGTAATGCCTCAAGTGACTTGACAACGCACGGCACGTTGTATGGCTTAAAAGTATCCAGTGGAATTTTTCAGAAAAGGATTCTACTAGCTCTGAATGACTTGATTGTGGCAAATTGCGTGATGAGCGACATTCTAATTATCGGCAACAGTATTCAGGAAAATGACAAAAGGCTTGATTCCTTCTTGCAAAGATGTTTAGATGGAACTGAACAAGCTAAACAAGCTGCCCTCCCGTAAAACCACATGGATTCCGTGGCCATATTCTCACTGATGTGGGTACCAAAACGGATCCGGAATAGACCATTGTGGATTTGTCCGCATCAACCGATACGAAAAGGGTTTCACGTTTTAATCTAATGGTCAACTAACGCTGCAGATTCTTAACAGAGCTAGCGGAGTTAATTAGGCTTATCCACCGGCTAACACATCAGGCAAAAATGCCAATTTGGACAGAAAGTCAGCAACATGAAACAGCCTCCGCACTGGCTTATGATTTATCTTTACCGCTGTGTATGCAATATGACGTTGGTCAATATGGTTCCTCGATTGACTATAGGATAAAAACGTTGGCTGTTGTTGAGCATAAATGTGCACAAATTGAGGAAAAGATTAGTAACGAGGCGTTCACAAGCGTTTAGCAAACGGTTTTTTATTGGTAATTGGTTCCCTGTTACCTTTGTGTTACATGCCGGATGTTAAACGATCACTGTTCATCGGTACTGGATTTGAGTTGGTTCTTAGCGGCTAATCACGTGTCTTCACTGTGTACTTAGGTATGCGCTCGAATTAAGCGTATCACTATCTGATAGGTCGATTTCCATCGCCGATGTTGTTCTGACCTACCAACTCTTGGTTTGGTGACGGAGGTGGCTGACGCAAACAGTTTCCTTTATTTATTCCAGCAGCAACAAGTTCGAGTATAGCCCAATCATTAGACCTTATTAGAACAAGGACGGGGACAAGCAGAGTTTGGAAAGTTATGGCGGTTTTGGCTAGCGGGTTCCAGATCACATTAAAATCAGAACCTAGATCAAGAGAATAATTGCCCACTGCAATTCAGGAATTCACGTATGATGTAGATAGGGGCATAACCTTTGCGCATAGTACAAATGGTATGAAGATGCATTTCTGGTGGGCGGTGCTCGCCTGGTTGAGGCCGCTAAGATAATCTTATCGATTCAAAACTTAGACGTTCCGGAACGCAGACAAAACCATAATTGCATTATGCTAAGGAACATGCGAGATCTCAACTTAAAGGAGACCATTACGCATCTCAAAGCTATCCTCGAATAGAGGATTTCGATATTCGGCGTACATTACAACTACCACAAGATCACTAAGCGGCCGTAGGAGGATATTGTTCTGTACGCTGGGAGAGTCAATCGGAAATCTGATCGATTTTTATTGAAAAAGCTGACGGATGATGGACTTAAATCACTGGTATTCGTTTTCTGTCTAACTTTAAAATATAGTGACATATAAACTCGTTTTCTTACTCGGTTGGATTCATCAGACTCAATTTCATTGTAGGGTCTCACCAATGAACACCTCAGACTGATCAATCTCAAGAAGGATTTAAAAATCAACAGGTATATATATCGGACTACTTGAATGTGTACAAAAGTTGAAAAATAGGTCAACCCATTGAAAACCAAATAAAACTCTCTTTCAGAGGCGGCTTTCAGCTTGCTGGTTCAGTGATAGGTGACGTTTTAACTGGTTCTGTCAATTTCGATATCACGTATGAATGCTCTGGTAAAATAGGACAGTGATAAATATTGTGGAGACTTGCGCCAGCAATCAGATCGATATCGAACACAGCCATTAAGATCCCGAGCGATGTTGCATTTACTACTTTCAACAAGAAAGTACATCAGTGCAGGAAATGCACCAACCTTTCGATTGATAAGTCCCATATATCTCTGTCAATCGACACTTGCCATAATTTTTTAAGTCACCTGGAAGAGAGTGTCGGTAGCGCGCAGCTTAAACCTACGTGCCTTGTGGTACGACATGCATTAGGACAGCCCGTTTCGGTTTTTGGTGAACTCATTTCGTGGTTTTCATTGCATGGCCATTTGTTATGTTTAATGCTCTAGTGAAATGAATCTATTCGAAATTGTATTTGTGGGATGCTCCCATCACCTCAGTCTTTAACTCATCCGCCCCTTCATTTTCACAGTCTTCTTTACTGTTCGACGTTGCGAATATTGATTTGAGATCACTTTGTACCAATTTCCAGCAAATTTCTGGTGCTCGCTGGATAATGACTACCCAGTCCACGCATTCCCAACTGCGGTGGACGAGAGTGTGCATCCTTTATTGTAGGAGTGTAACACCGAAGGCATTTCGGATTGTTTGAAATGTGTAATATGTAAGCGGTTAAACACTGTCACCTAGAGGGTCCATACGGTTCAAAAGTACTATCCATTCGTTCGAACCAGTTGCAAGTACCATCGCACCGGAATTACAATGTTCGAAGTCCATTACCGCTCGTCACGTTGATAATAGTCTGTTTCCGCTCGTTCAGTTGTCACTTATGAATTACCACTGGCACCGGTGCTTGCCGGCTTTTATGAATGCTTTGGATTGGAAATTTGTCAAAGTCCCTTATAGCCACAATGGAATATAGAAGTCCCAGCAAACCTCTATCAGCGTACCTTTACTCGTGTATAACATGGGTGGATACGCATTTTGGGTTGTTTTGAGCGGTGGATAGGATTTTGAGTTGTTTGGGATCTCTGGTGAGTTTCATTTTCTCTGATTGCATATTTTTTGCCGGTGCATTGGGAAGCGTCATGGTGGATTTCACTGTTGACTAAAACCATGAATTGGGATGAAGATTTGGAGTTGATTATGCCGTGTGGTTTGAAGAAATCGGATTTGATAACGGAACCGGTGACGGGTGACCATCGTTTTTAATTCCTAGACTGTCTGAATTTGGTGCGATTATTCTCTGTTGATGAACATCGGGCGAATTGTCTTCAGCTTGGGGAGAATGATATTTCATTGTTCCGAGCGCCGTCGGATGACTTCATTTCTGCTGGCTAGAATACATTCGCGACCTAAGCGCTGAGCTCCGAGGTGCTCTGCTAACGAAAACCATCAACCTGAGATCCGAAGACTTCCGAAGTTCAGTGTTTGTAAGCATCCACTTTTGCGAAGCATATTCTGTAAAGCAAGTAAGGCTGAAGTAATTCTTCCCATTGTTTTTCCGAGAATTCAAATATACTTTGTATTATGTAGTGTACATTGAAGCACAATTTGAGCTGAATAAGAAACTTCAAGTGGATATGTTTGTCCCTTTGCAGGACAGATAGCAATATGGAATTGGCGCGATTAACTCAAATAAAGTTGGATGCCTGTCGAGATAGCAATCCGAATATGGGACAGGTAAATGATGCAATTTCTGTCTGCTTATTTTCGTCTTTTAAAATCACCACTGGTTTGACTATAACGATTATCATACTGGATGCGTAAATAATTCCAGACTAATTAACAGTACTTTATTATTAGCGTGACGTCGCTAATAACAACGTTGTCGGCAGTCTGCCGCTGATTTCATTTGGTCGCGATATTTGCAAGCAGAGCTCCTCTTCCCTAGAAAAGATACCGCTCACATCGGCCAAGTTCGTTCTGGTCGACTTCCCCACTTGGCAGCCCTCTACTGGCCGCGGCCCCCTTCCCGAAAATAATGTGCACTATTCTTTGATTAATAAGGGAATTAAAAAAATAAAATATGGCAAAAATATAAAGGTAGAGTTTACTGGCAAGACCCAGATCGGGACCTGAATATTGTGTTCAGTCGGAGGAGATGACCGCTTTTTGACAGTTCACTTCACCAGGCCGCTACTAACAACAGTCCCAACGAATCACCTGCTACTGAATACTCGGCATGATTTCGTTCATGTTTATCCAGCAGGCTAGAACCCAAAAGGCAACTGTTGGACGTGTAACAGACTGACAAGGGGATGGGCAATCAATAAATTGGCGGTTAGCCATGAAACAGATGGTATCATAGCCATTAAATAACGGCACTTGCAAGCAGCGATGGTGTCCCGGAGCCTGCTAAGTTTTGGCGCTGCAAGCTTTGGGCCGATGAAAAGCCTTAGCGGTTTGTTGATGGCAAATATGAAACACTAATAAATAGGAGTATACTCCTTTATCCCCTTTCAAGGTATATTATTCTGGCAGAGGTGTGGAAGTCGAACGTCTTGATCAATTCTGGGAGTTAGACCGTTGATCGGACGATTTATGAATTGGAACACCGGTCGTGGCTTTCAACGGTTTGCGAGTACTTTGTCTCGCTTTACTATCTTGTACGTTGAGGCTGCTACCCTTCACTTTACTTTGAGCATCGATATGGTCTTACACATACAGAGGAACCATGGTTTACGGGAGACTGAATGATGTGAAGTTGGAGTACAAAAGAGCTGTCACACTGTTGTGTTGCCGAGTTTGGTTGATCTATGCACACACTGATGCACAAGAGGCTAACACTAGCGTCGCACGATAGCACAGAAGCACCCAGCCTGTGGTCTAGTAGGACATGAACACACATTGAGGATTGGAGACAATAGTTCGGGCTCAAGACTTCAAGCCCCGTAGTCACATAACGAATGAAATGGAACTGCTCCCTTGAATGAGCGGCCACATAGAACAGAAAAATGGCGCGGAATACGAACGGCTAGCCTAGCCCGCTGGCGGAAAAGAGAAGACGAACACAGGACACTGCCGCGCGTTTATTGGTGACCCACCAATACAAGTCAAGTCAGAATCCAGGGGAGCCCTATCATTTATATAGTTGGGTTGGGTTGCCGTGGTCGATATGTGAAATATCCAATCACAGAACGAGTTTTGACTAATCTTTTCGCGAACAGAAAAATTTTCAACCGCGGAATATTTAAAGTGACGTCAATTTCGAAATACCGAGAAAGGGACAGGTTCTTTTGGAAAATTGATAATAGAACTAAAATCTGCCGCACCAAAAAATCTAGAATGTTCACCGACCATAAAACACATGACGAACCACACAAAAGCTGATTCTCTTTTGCGCTTTTCTTGTCCTTTTGTCATCATTTGGATGGCACTTGTTTTTTTTTGCGGGACACCAAGCTTCTTTATTGCGCATCGGTGACTTTCCAACAGCCAATTAATCGACGATTTGCTTGTTATTTACTATCGTTACTTTCACCGCCGTTCACAGGGTAAACTGGTTTCGCGTATGCTTCTGGTGGCCTGTGTTGTTCCCGGTAGACCATATAATTCAGTTACTGTGCTAATCGCGCTCTGCGAAGGCCAACTGAACTAGCTTGGCTTAGTGTTTCATTAAGGTTTATCCTGCGTACCTCAGGCAACAAAGCAAATCCCGTTGCGAGTCAATCTGGTGTGGGAATAGCCCTGACTGGCAAGGCTAAAGCCACCTTTTCAGGCTGGATTTCAGCTTTTACTTACACAGCGGTTTGCAGTACAAGGGCTGACCCCTATAGTCAAGAGGAGTATAACGGAGGACGCATGAGAGGGTCGTGCTAGTTAGATGCAGTTTGTTGACTTTGCTTTGAAAGACCAGGTCGATTGTAAGTTGCTGGATAAATGAAAAAAGAAAAGATGCTCCAGAAGAAAGACGGCAGTGTAGAAGTTTCACATCTAGTAATGAAGACCTGGCAAGGTTAACTAGCCACCTGACCACGGAAAGGTCGAAATGAAGCCATGGAAAAATTAACCATCGCAGCGAGCTCCGAAGAACAAAAACTAAAATAATAAAGATGGAAAATAAACAATAAAGCTACTGCTCCGCGATGGACTAACGACCGCAGATTGAATATCAGGGAGGGATCATTGATCAACTAAGAGATATTTCGTTGAACCAGATCGAGAAAAGAAAGCGTAGTAGACGAAGCTGAGCTCCACATTTGACTGCAGTATTCAAATGGGCTTTGAAATAAAGCAGAAAATGGGCGGGTGTAAAAAAAACGTTATGCGTAAAATAGAAAACCAGCTTCGCACCAAATATGCGAGATAAGTTCTGACACAAGTAGGGACAAACAAAGAGTGGAACTTGTGGATGAGCGCATTGTTTTAAAGCAAAAAGGGAGATGAGGAGACGTTTGCTTTGGCTTGCACTCGCGTTCCCAGTTACTCTAGTGAGAAAACCAAGTCGAGCAAACACCAAAGTTCGATTATTATTCAAAATCAAATGACTTATATTGATCTTCGACGATCCACTTTCACTGATTGATTCTTCTTCCGGTTAATTTGGTCCATCGTTACCCAATGACTTTCTCATGCGGGTTTTCCGCATAGTCAGTGAGATGTTACCGCAGCTGTGCTGCTTATTGGTCAGGGTAACAGATATCTCGGATCAACATCCACTGCCCTTAGACCCGGTCATCAAAGCGGAATGGAAAATAATCGAGTCGGCATTCATTTGGGATGAATAAAGAAAAATATTCAAGGAAAGTAGTGTCGGAAACATTGAAACGGATATGGTTAATTGATCTCAAAGCAGAGATTCGTCCAAATGGTGCATTATTTACAGTATCATCATGGTCGACGTTGGTAGTCGCTTGAGCATCTGGGTGAGAAAGAGAGCAGTGAGGAGTGGCATCATCGGCAAAACAGTGAACAGGATTGCAGATTGATCCAAATCACTAATAAATGGATAAAAAAGGCTGGGGTCACGTATGGAACCTTTGAAACACTAACACGCACATGAAGCGGTAGAAGCAGCCCCCCTTCGTCTCGGCTGCAAATGGTCCACTGACTGAGGGAGCATGAAATCCACGATGAGGAATCCGGATGGAAATGAAAAGAAGCCAATTTCGCCAAACTCGGTCGAAGTTCCTGGAAATGCCCAGGGAGACCAGGTGAGCTTCTCTGTGGTTATCGAGAGCAGCCGATATAAAGTGTAAGACGGCACAGTAAATCGCTCGTAAGGCGGCGCAAGCCGTCACTCAATAAGCCTCCGCGTTCAAGGAAATGATGCAACTTGTCGAAGATAACGGTTTCAAAAACTTTCTCAAGTGCGAAAATAAAGATGATGGGTTGATGGTCGTTTGAATCAGAAGAATGTCCTTGTTTTGGGATGGGAAACGTAATTACGTCCTTTCATGAGGAACGAAAAGTGTTTCCATTGGTGGAGAAAAAAAGACGAAGTATGAGAGCTAACTCTGGAATACATTTTTAGGACGATGAATGGAATACCGCCAGGTTGGGAGGTTTGGGAACATTCAGCTTGGAGAAAACCCGGCACATCTTAGTGGTTATAACGGGAAGGAAAGCATAGTTGGAAACATCAGAGAAAGGTAGAACAGTAGACCTGGCAGACAATTAAGTTTGAGACAAAAGCCTGGGCCTTGTGAAAGAGGTCGCAAATCAGAAAATCGGATGAATGAAATGAAAGTTGAAAGGGCGGAAATTGCAGAATATCGCCCTTACGAAGGACCAGAATGTTCGAATGCTTGTGGAAAACAAGGCTAGTCGTTCAGCTCTGTGGCATACAAAGCGAATTTTTATCCTCCAAATGGTGAGCGGGCTTTTGTTCCTAGCTTGAACAAAACGAGTTCTGGAAATTTGTTTGGGTGAGCAACGCCACCGACGGGCAGCATGGTTAGTCCACTCAGAAGACCGTGATTTTCCATGCTCGGAGAATTGTAGGACATTAAAATGTGTGTCTTGAAGAACGGTCTCAATAAAATTAAAAAAACAGAAATCAGAAAGTAAACAACATTTGTTCCAAGGATAACCAACCAAAAGTCGCGAAAAGTATCCCGGTCAGCAGAGTCAAGGCTTCTAGATGCTTCTGGAATTGGGTACTGGGATGAGGCAAGAGAAAAAAAGAATGGAAAGTGAAGTGAGACAATTGTCCGATGAAACCAGAAGAGAATGAGAAGTGATGTTAGATGATGAGGGAATGTATATAATAATTAAATTGAGATGGTGTGCGCGGTCGCCAAGACGATCATGGATGAGTGAAGGGAGGTCAGTTGCTAGGCCAAGTTCGTTGAATACAGCGAAATCCTCGGCTTCACGTCTCCTGATCGAATCGTACGATGAGTGCAATAGCCAGTCGTTGTTGTAGACTCTGAAATCGCCAAGAATCGTTATTTAACAGCTGAAGTCTGTAAAAATCAGTGTTTGGAGATATTAATTCAAGAATCAAAAGGGTCAGTGATATTAGGAAAGGAGGCGGTAAACATTGCAGAAATAATGAGTAAAAGAAGGTAACCGAATTTTCAACCACATAAATTGGACCTCTCAGTTGGAGAGGTCGATACGTGAAAGTATAGAAGTGGCAGGTTGGTGGATGTGAACGCAGACTCCAGCTTTACGTAAGGAACAGAAATGACGTAAGTAGTTGGAACTTTGAAGGCGGGGTATCTGAAGAAGAGAATTCCGTTTTTCTGACCAAAATAGGGCAATGGGATGAAGACTGAGAAAGCTTAGTGTTGGTTTTGTGAGTAGGTGCGCAGAGATGAAAGAAAACGGCTAGTCATTTGATTTGTTAAGTTACTGTTTGATATGAGCAAGCTAGCGACCCGAACCCTGAGGCTTGAAACGAAGAACTCCATAGGGCTGCAATAGGTTTTGTCGCGGTAGTGATCAGTCAGTCGATATTCTGAATCATAGCCGCATTGAGCTCATCTTGTTTGTCATCCCGTTGCATGCCTCAACAGGCTGTAGGTGTGGCATGCTAAAGGATAAGCTTTTTGGCGAACTCTCCCTCTGGTTCGAGCGAGAACACACTGATAGTTATGCTAGCTGGCGATTCTAACGCACAAGTTGGGAAACCTAGTGCATCAGAAATTTGTTTGGGTGGGCGTTGTGCTTTATCCGTTCAGCGTACAGTGGATAGGCTTTTCCGGTTTTCTGCAGGCAGCGCTTATCCCTGTGTAGTACGAATTTCCTTCGTGCAGTGTCAACTCTACAGAGTCAGACCTACCATATCGCAATAAGCCATCGCTGATGCGGTTCCGTTCAAAACCATAGGTCCTTCTGGTCCACCCATGTAGAATCGACCATGTAGTTTTGACGGTATACCTGCTACAGCTCAAAAGTCGACGATGCAAACCACAAACCCCGTTAGTCGTACAAGGTCTGCCTGGCCCAGTTTTTCGCGCCAGTTACGAGGGGAAACGATTAGGCACTGTGAGAGCGAAGAACACCTACACAGAGAAGCACTGGCATCAAATCAAACCAGTGATGCACTTGGCAGCAGGTTTTGCTCCTGATCGTCGTTCCGGTGTCTGTCGAGTACCAGCTTTTCTCTGTTCTGATTACTGTTTTCCAGCAGACCGAACCCATTTCGTCCGTTCCCGCTGATTCAGTTCATGACCATTTTTGTCTAACCCGGACCGCTCATCGTGGTTGGTTCAGTTCACGATATGGCCTTCTGTCTGCATATTCGCACTCGCTTTCTCATTATGCCACTGTGTTTGCTGTCTGCTGGTGACCAGTGGGACGACGCGGCCTTACTCTGGTCTCACGTTTTGCACGTACTTGCTGTCTGGCACGATTGGGTTTCATCCACCCCCTTGCGGTGAACATGATTTGTCTGGCACGGTCCAGCGTCGCGGAACAGCAGATACCAATGAAACATCTCTGTCAGACTCAGGCGCAAAAACCTAATCGGCTGTCATTCCCCCACAGTTTCCATCAGATAAATTGATTCTTTCAAAAGCGGTCACATTCCTTGCCCGTCCAATGCCACTTTCGTTCATTTCAAATAAATGGAACGGCTTTTATGGGAGTGTGCCGGTTAATGACTCGTGTTCTTATTGCCCCTTCTCTAGTCTTCATTTCGAGGAGACTTCCCTCTCACCTCTGAACATGTCGCATCAGACCACTTTCACCTTATCCCAAAGCATGCCGAATCGTTAATTCTGACTTTGTTCTCCTCCTTGCGTTCGGTCAGACTCCTGACCCGTGCGACGCTAACGTAATACCAAACGGTTTGTCAGTCGGTCCCGTCTTCTGGGGTAAGCCTGTGTTAGTCTAGCACAACTCATCGCACAAAGCAGAGATGTTGGACCTTTTGAATCCGCTCCTAGTTTTCTTCTGCACTTTGGACCTTCGAAGATTTTTAAAATTAAAAAGTTCAGTGTACAGTAGGAATATCACATTCCCTTCAGGCAATACACAGTTTTACCCGGACCTATTTAATGTGGATCAGTTGGATACAAGACTGGCACCGCGTAGGCAGACTAAAGCTTCAGTTGCAATCAGCGACGAATATTACTGCAAGCAGGAGCTCACTGGTGTGCTTTAGAAAGAATACAATCACTCATTGTGTCGACGGCACATTTCCTCGTCAGATTTCACATTTCGTCTTCTGTCACTTCACATCTGTTTACGACACCTAATCAACGGTGAACTGACGAACAGTCAAACATTAAGCGAAAAATTATCCACCATACAGAATCATAGATATTAAGGTTCTGAAATTTGATTG
The DNA here is from genome assembly GCA_008360955.1 of Fasciolopsis buskii. Classification (NCBI taxonomy): domain Eukaryota; kingdom Metazoa; phylum Platyhelminthes; class Trematoda; order Plagiorchiida; family Fasciolidae; genus Fasciolopsis; species Fasciolopsis buskii. The sequence goes on along the minus strand of LUCM01000745.1, from coordinate 36,292 downwards.
TACATGCAGCATATGGCAATGCAACCCCTAACGGTAACACAAAGTAGAATGCAAACATCAAATGATTTACGAACGACACGAATTTTTCATGATGTTGAGAACTGCCGCATAGCATAAACTAACAAGGAAACATCGTCGAAAAAGGTGTATGTGGGTGACGAAACAACTTCGCGAATAAGCTTTTTGCTCAGGGAAATTAACGGGCAAGACAGGGAAACAGAATTTAAGTATGGCATCCACAACCGAAATAATATCAAGAAATTTCCTGTTTTATATTAATCAAAGACGGAGAGGCAAATGAGCCCGTTTTCGGGGCCTCATTAACCAGCCAAATATAATGCACTTATGCCGGTCAGTATAAAAAGTTACTTGTTGAGTATGTTACTATCACGTCACCATGATAATTCTAAGGTTCCGATGTCCAAGGAAGGCGTGTACTCCGTTCACCGTGGCTGAATCCGCATTGTCCTGGAATTAAAATGCATCACGCAATTTGTACGGCATTTTCTCCTTCTCGATAGGTTCCGATAGGATTTCAGCTAACCCCACTTCTATTATGGATTATGGTAAATTATTCGTATTAAAGGCTGGATGAATCAATACTCCTTGCTTTTCATTGAATTATTAAGGAACAATTGCATTATCAATGCTGAAGTTTGTCGCAACGTATTGGATCGTAGAACTAAGTCGGTCGAACAGGCACTAAATTCGAGTAGTGTAAAGGGGTTGGGACGTGTTATGCACGCCCGCAGATCGACTACTTTGGCGTGCACTGTTCTCAAAGGCAGAGGGTGACTGGAAGACGGGAAAAAATGTTCATTCTATGACCTGTCTGAAAGGTATGAGAACCCTAACGTAGCTCGGGCTTGATTACTGATTTATGTTCCGCAAGATGTTCGAGAAATTAGACGATATGGCTGAATACTACAATCAGCGACGTTGTTGCATTTGAAATGTTTCTGCTTCTCTATGTTTCTTCTCTCCTATAATCTGTTGGACTTTCTTTCACTACTGTAAGTTCGCCGCAGGGCTAGTGATTGTACAAACGGAACCTTACTGTATACTTGCATTAGACCGTAAAGCCTGAGTATATATTTTTTGAATGATTTCATCTTGTCAAGAGCTGAATATTTAGTTACACCGCTGTTTCAGTTGTCTCATTGCTTCAGAATGATTTTTGTGCTGTTTTCGTTTTGTTTTTCCTCTGCAATCCTTCAAAAACTTTGAATTGTCATTCTGGCTAAGTAATCAGCTCGATCAAGGTTTTCGAAATAACTGAATCAATTTGTTTCTCCCCTGAACTGTATCTACATAATGCGAGACAGGCTTATTTTTGTGATCTTTTTGGCGTGTTAACCACGCCGTTTCGTAACTTCAAGAAAATAATTAGGTGGAGGGTTAGACAAATAGAATCTTATAAAGTCTCTTGCACCGATCCAACTGCTTCATCTAGATGTCCCAATGAAAAATGTCATTAATGCACTTAGTCGAAACTATCCAGCCCACTTCCCGTTTACCATTTAAAACACCATTTAGGCCTACAGACCTAACTTATTCTCTAGTAAGGAATGGTCGAGCAAAGTACTTGTAAGAATGAGTCAAGAGAAGTGATGTTTGGGTACAGATACTGACGAGATAGCAAAGCCAACCAAATTAGTATGTAATTTAAAAGGATCATTCAAGTTCTGTCGCCCTTAAGCAACCTCTGGTCATCCGTTAGTCACTCCCTGCTTTAGAGTAGAATAAACGTTTCTGATCCATCCAAGTCGCGTGTAAGAGAAAGTACGTGGGAATTATTAATCCCTGTCACTCGGCATGGTAACCTGGTCCGAGTCTGGTGTCAAATTCAAAAGGTGGGAAGTCGTTTGGTCTAATATTGACTTGCCAGTCGTTGGTGCTTTCCATGTCCATTCTGTTATCACACGCTCCCACTAAGTTTAGCGGAAAAGCAAGTTGATCAGACACAATATTTTACGATTACTAAATCAAAACGAATCGTTTGTACTTTTTTTCTGTGCTCAACGCTGAGTGGTCGATTAGTCTAGATTGATTCGGCCCATCGATCTTTACCGATTTCTCATACGGTTTTTTGCTCACTTTATCGAATGACGTAATCAATGTGGTGTCATCGCATTTGTGTTGTTCTTTGACCAAGGCGATGAATACAACGATTCAAATGTTACTATCCTTACAGACTCACTGAAACATTCGCATATAGTTCAAGAGCAGGTCCACAGATTTCTCGGCGATTTGATGCGATAGTGATATCGTGTCCATCCAACGTAGCATACGCGAAGCGGGGAAGATTCGGTCAAATGCTCGCTTGGCGACGCTATAACCTGATGATTTTCTTCATGGTTTGATCTTTCGGAGTGTTTCGAATCCTAGTTTTACCATTTTATGCAAATTTTTACCGATGGCTTTACTGTGAAAGAAAATATGAAATTGCATACACGGCTGCCACCATGGCCGCACCCGTTCGTCGATTGATTGGAACATTGTTCATCATAGTTGCCTTTCAGTGTTTGGTGGTTTGGCTGTATTTTTTTAAAGTTGAAATGGTACTTCTGGTGTTGTAGACCCATCGCAGAACAGAGAGTAACATTACTCGCGTTTAATGGCAAATTCCAAACGCACGGACTGCTCTTCGATTGTTCCTTTGTTTGCGATCACTGTTATAGTTGGTTTCATTGACGTGAAATCCTAAGAAACTGTCGCCCTGCTACAACCGCACTGCATATTGAACTCGCTTACTCTTTGACGTCTTTTATGCTTTCAGTGGGTTATGCACATGTTCAAAGTTTACGCGATGCCGTCAAGATGACCAATTAAAGTCAAATTAGTAATTATACTTCGGTGCATCAGTCTGCTTTACCCAAACTGATTATAAGGTTTTTTCGCCCATTAATCCAGGCCCTTAACAGTTTCTTTGAGAAATTTTCGTTTCGCGAATTCTCCCATTAGGTTTGATATTTTGTCCCAGTTTGAGATGGTTTTTCTAACTTTTATGTCCATTACAAGGCAGTGAGAAAGAGTTTTGGTCTCTCTATCTTTCGTCCACACTGGACAGTTATTTAGTCTTTTCTATCACCTTTCGCCTAATATTTTACCTCATTGGTATTCCCGCAGAAGTTAGTACTGACATTCAGATAGCAATTGTAAAAATGGCTTCCTTGAACACTTAACGGTCCATTAGATTCAGCTTCAACTATAAAGGCGCATGAATGGTTCTTCAAACCCCCACAAAAGTTGGCCTTATTTGATATGGGTATGTCAGAACTGCGTTTGTTTTACCTCACGCCGCAAATGCTGAACTTCGGCCAGCGACAACTCGCATTATTGAAACGAGACTGTCAAGTCACCCTTTCCTTTTTGATTGGGAAGCTGTCCCACGATTCTGTCCAAGTTATCGTACCACGTGACTGGGGTCGACAATTCGCGTTTGTTCCTCGCGTGCGGTATGGGCGGTTCAGAAAAGTGTTTATTGTACTCTTTGCCAGGCTCTGTGGACCGCAGCGAGAGGCAGCCAAACGAAACCAAAAAAGCTGTTAAACGAAAATAATGAGTGCCGAACAATAAAACACCCATTCGACCTTAACCTCATTAATCTGGAGAAGAATATCCTTTAGAAGCTAATTTATGTCTCTCGAGAGGTCACCATAAGTATTCTTTAATAACACCATATTGCCTAAACAAACATAATATCCCACCCGAAATCGACTGCATTAATGATGGTGGCAAACTACTGCCACATTTATTTTTTCGTAAATCCTCAGCATCTACCAGCACTAACAATGCAAGAAACCAGCTGCATTTTTCGCACACCAGCGATATACTCTGCTTCAGTGATATTACGAATCACTAAGAGTGACATAGTTTCCCAAGTAATATTTTATGAAAACCGACAACCTCTTATCACTACATCGTCATCGTTCAGGCAAGCCTCACTGACCGCCGCCTTTTCACCAAAGTTACATGTTTACAAAAAGAGTGAATATCCAAGGAGAACAGGGCGTGCACCTACGCAGGCGGGAAAAGATTAGATGCTGTTGTAGCCAACACACGAAACACAGTCTAACTGTACAAACACACTCTTTCAGTCATTCCGATTCGACAGAAAATGACAACACGATCGCCACTGTTCACGGTTCATTGCTATATCCTTCAGTTTCTCCAGCCACCTAGTTGACGGGTCTTTCGGACCCCAATCACGAAGGCGTGAGACACCTACTTCATCCAAATTCGCTGTACATTTTCTTGTCCTGCATTGCCACGTCATCTATTGACCTCCACATGGCTTTTTCCATTCATTGGGAGGAACACAAAATAGGGTACGGTATGGTAGACGAGTGTTCGACATATGCAACACGTGACCCAACCAGCGTGATCTGCTAAGTTTCATACGATGAAACAAGGTGTTCTAAGAACCGGTGGCTAGTATTAGATTCCTGACCTCTACATTACTCACTCGGCCACTCCATCCAATCCCTGCCACGCTACGTAGACATCGGTGGTCGAAAACCCCCAAGAAAGAAACAATTCCCAAACGTACAACAGAACCGATCCCAGTGCGGCACAGTACACACCACATGAACCTGATGACAGAATTCATCTTTGACCGTATTCGAACGGCAATCTGTCGTGGAGTAAGCAGAAATGACGAATAGACCGCGTGAACGACCTCGATGTCTAGTAGATCTACAGGAACACTGCGCGAAGTCGGCTAGTAATTGGAGTCCAGTCTGACATGGCCGCCTAAGCGTAGCGGCTTAGAGCAATTCGAACACCAGCCTGACAGGCTTCGGCGGCATTCGTGTCCCCCGAGAGCCGTAATTGGAATTTGGCGCTTGGGTTAGGTGGGGACGTCATCTTGATCGTAGAGCTTGCGTCTTGCATTCTCGTTTCTGATAGGCTTCAAAGCCAATTCAGAACGACCCTTGAGAGACCCAGTGTCTTTGATGAACGCTAGATATAAGGTCACGGGCAAAACGTGCTGCCATTCATCGTCTGCTTAATTTGATCCCACTG
>LUCM01000745.1:0-30694 GCA_008360955.1 Fasciolopsis buskii | reverse complement strand
GGAGCGTATGCCGAGATAACAAATAAACTACGCTTAACACTACTATCCTTCCGGACGCCAACTGATCCCTGCAGTATCACGGCACACAAGCGACTGTTCACTAGGATCCAGTCTAAAAGGGCTGCTTCAGCCTTCTCACTCAAGACTAGTTCTACACCGCGTTCACCCACAGCTTGAGCTGCCTCGTCTCCTGAAGTGCGAAGAAAATATCTTGACAAGACGTCTGGCGTAGTTTCACTCACGCAGCAGACATCAATCGAAAGAGAGTCCACTGTCAGAGCCCAAAACACCTGTTGGCCAGCCTGCATTAAAGTGCGCACATTGAAGGAACCCAGATTCAGAGGCTGACGAGACTTGAGAAAATGTGAGCTAACAGACTGAAAACCGCCTACTACACTACTTGATAATAAACCGTTGCGAGTATCGGGCGTGTTACTAATGGAGATACTATGGGTAGGCAGAAGGGGCAAAGAGACTGGGTTGGTGACAAAAGAGGGGACTCTGATCATTGGCGTACTGTTCATTACCCACCTTCCCCTATTCAATGGGCCGCGTCATCCTGATTATCCTGTGCGACGACCGATGCAGTATGGAATTATTTGTAGGCGTGTAACTCATGGGAACTGATGGTGGGTGCTGCTAGGAAGTCCAGCCACCAAGTAGAAGAACGATTAGTGTTCTGAACCATAGCCTTTGGTCCTGATAAGAACCTGACCGGAAGGCAGCGGAGAATAGCTGAGTGGAAGCCCATCTACTTGGGTCAATAATTCTCCCACTCGTTTTTCCGATTGAGCCGCTGACTGAGGCCAACCCCCGACTTGGAGGAACAGGAGACTACTTCGTCAGGCCTCTAGCCATTGACTTCCCAGGCGTGATTGGATCTTTGGCTTGAGATAAGCCATTCTGTGTAGCTCGTTGGGTTATGGAAGCATACGGGCTGTCCCACCACGACCAGCTGCAGTCTCATCGCGACACATATCATTGCGTGATGTTGAATTTGGTATCTTTGAAAGCACCTTCCTAAGATCGTCATGATGGTATTACAATGGACTTCTCGTTCTGGCGTTTCCCGGAGCGGCCAGTAAAGTCATCTTGTCATTCTGTTCCCTAAACATCTGATCCAAGTGGGTTAACCGAATGAATAACTTAAGCGACTTTTGAAGGAAACAAGGGAAAGACATTTTGTCGAGAGTCACGAAATCTTGATAAAGCACCGTGAAAAATAATGGCTGTTTTGGTTTGACTCAAATTTATTTGTCACCTTTTTGTAACTCCCAATGATGGTTTCTTCATTTCAACTGGGTGGATCATCCGAGTCATCCTATGCTTCTTGATACTTAAGTAGCTTGTCGACAGTCATGAACGTCCATTACCTTACTAACTTCCCACCCCATGACCTTTTGTAATGTTGACCAGCTTTATGTAAGAACCACATTCATGTTGTTAGTCAATAGGCGAAAGGAAGATGTTTACCTTATTCATCGTTCACTGTAATCGAAGCAAGCATTTTTGGGGCGATGGGGAGATAATCGACCGACTCATCTTTCACATTCGCAGCACGAAGCGATTACACCGAGATGACCTCGTTTCTAAAAGGGAAATGATTGCTAGTGGATTGACGGAAACAAAATAAAGATGATGTTAGCTGCAACCGTTAGTGAAAGAACTATGAAAAAATTGTTTTACGCTCATAAGGTGGCATATATTGCGAATCATTTTTATGGAATTTCGTGTCTCCGACTTAGATTATGTGGTCGTTAATAGGCCGTCTACACGTGTGGTGTTCTAGGATAAGAACACTGGGTGTTCGTCTGATGGACGACGAGGATTACTTAACAGTGACGGAAATCAATTCTTTTAAAAGGCAAAGTAATGAGGACGTGTATTTGAGACACTGTTGGCCATATTGCCAAGTGTGTGATAAGTCTTCGATATTTCGCGGGACACTCACAGGCCCGGGGTATCCACGACTAATCAGATTTTTCAAAACCGCTTCAGAATGACGGCGCCATCCGTTGCACTAAAAATAATCGGGCTGTCGATTGCATAACAGCTGACTGATCGAAAGCCCTCCTTAGTTTTGATCAACTAGATAAAGACCATACATGGGGCCGGCAAACGCGAAATTGCGCAGCTATGCCGATGACCGAGAAATTCTGAATGTTTAATCCAAACTGTGGGTGTAATTTTACTGAATATTGGAATATATATTTGTCATAAATGTTCCCGGTAGGTGTAACAATGGGCCGATATTTCGGTTACTGCAGCTAGCCTTCTTCAAGTCAGTTTACGTTATTCGAATTGGTGACAGAAGCATTCTTTTTAATTGAAGCAACTGAATTCCGATAGGTGGAATCCCCAAGACCAGTCGTTAGATGAGTCGTTTCGCGCCATACGCATTGAAATAATTCGCTTCCTGTTCAGCTGTAACTGATTGGCAAGTCCTTTTATTCTGAAGTTAAAGTGAATGGTGACCTTTGCATTATCGTATCAGAAGTTTGTACTCTAACCGATCAGTGTGCGAAGACTTTGTTGTAGATTCACCGATAATAAGTGTATCCTGTCTAATATTTATAGGGTCTACACAAAGACCGAAGTGTGCTGCTTATCCTGGATCGCGGATTTGACCCCATCAGTCCGCTAGTTCATGAGTTAACGTTACAAGCAATGTGCTATGATCTCCTGAACATCATAGATAACACTTATACGTAAGTCTACGTATGAACCGATTGCTCCCGATGATTTCTTGATCTTGTAGATAAAAGTACGAACTATGCTCCAATGTGTTCCGAACTGTTAGTAAGAAAATTCCTTTCAGCGCACCATTTCCGGTCCGTAATCGAATTGATGATCAGTTTGCGTGACCCGATTTCTGAAAGATTATTTGATTGAGTGAGAATAACAGGCATCCATTGTATCGCGTTTTGGTTTTTCATTTCTCGCTATCTTATGCATACTGCTGCTGTTACTTGTGAAAATATTCGCTGTTGCCACTTTCCTCTTTGCTTTCTTTGTGGCACTTGAACAGTAGTGTGGATTACTACTCTTGGATCATCTCAAATCGCTCTTTTCTGAGCACTCAGTGGTGAATTCGGATTCCGGATAGTCAGGGTTCTGTGCGCCAGATAGCCAACTTATTTCGGTACTCATTTTATGTCTGGAGCTCTGAATGTTTTGAAGGAGAAAATTGATGTTACCGAAGATAGCAACAACTTGTCTTCTTATTGTTTGTAACAAGTTCTAAACGTTATCAGGGGATATTCGATCAATCTGTTTACCATTTCCGCTTCACTTGTATATGTTCATTCTGTGGATTCATGTGCTTGGTAATTTCTAACACATTAACCGCCTGAGAATATTGTTTGGTCAGATAGAGGCTCAAATAATAACGGTTAACTCGTTATTATACTGTTTATTCTTTGAAGCAATAGTTTGTGAACCTGTTGCCTTCGTGTTCTCTGAGCAGACTTCGTGAATTTACATACAGAATTTCACAAAATGCCCGTCAGATAGACTGCACTAATGATGGAATCGTCTTATTTATGGGCAGGGTATAAGTTAAAGTAATCATGCTTTTTGGATGATAGCACCTTTCTGAGACTAACCGTAAGGTAGTTGAGTCGAAAATCAAAAATACGCAAACTGACAGGTGACATTAATGCGTATCGTGTGATGATTTCCTTTGAACCAGAACCATGGTGTGATCGAGTATAAGCTACATTAAGTGAGCTTTTTGGATTGATGGAAAATCGCGATCCTTGCAACTAAATAGCAAAATTACAGCGTTTTCGGAGGCTTATTTGCGGTGCACTATCCCTGCTATATTTGGTTGAATGAATATGATAATCTGCTGATTGTTAGTCTCATTTACCAGTAGATGTATAGTTTTGTCGCTGAAACTGAGCACGTGCAAAAATCAACATCTAGTTTCTGCTCCTGAAAATCGCAGTCTTTTGTTCTCAACACAACCCTGTGTTTGAATGAACTCTTGGGTATCCATTCAGTTGCGCTAAAACAGTTATTGTGTCGTTCTGTAAAGCGTCAGTATTCCTTACTCTGCTTTTCTCATTTTATCCTACTGTTGACTGCCTGCATACTTAGGTCTGTCGTCCACCCATAGGAGTTTGCCGCTAACCCGTAGCGATTTTCACAAACTTTTATCAACCAATAACTCTTTCTGTAGCAGAAGTCAGTTGTCATTTTTTACCCTCTCCTGATTCCTGTGATTAAAGTGTACAGTGTATGCAAGATATCGGACTGCAATTGCTGCTAACGGCGCCCTCATTCGTTTCACCCATAGGTGATCATGTTTTGTGAGCTGGAAGTAGCTGAGTGGACGATTCGTGTGACTGGCGTCCAAGGTTTGCGAGTCGTGTTCCATTGACATTCGGCTAGATTGCAGTGGAAGTCGGTTGACAGTCGGTCCAACGATACTCCGTTTGTTGATCTTTTCTGATTTATCACACCAACCTGCTGTCATTCCACAGTCTCTCACGCTCTTCCACCATTAGAGGATCATGTAATCACTCACCGCCATACTCGGAACCTATCACGCCTTTCCGTCCCCCAAAAGCCGTTTTGTCTGGCAACCACGACGCTCCATTCTCGACACTGGTTCTAGCCGGAAACCTGACGGAATTGCTCTCTCTACAGCTACCACAATAATTTGCATCACAGCCCACTTTTTTTCAACCCCGCATGCGATTTTAACTGGGTAGCTTTCACGTGCGCACACATTTGTAAACCGGATAACCAGTTATCTTAGCTTGCAAAGTAGAGTCGTTCTGAATTGGCTTTGAAGCCTATCAGAAACGAGAATGCAAGACGCAAGCTCTACGATCAAGATGACGTCCCCACCTAACCCAAGCGCCAAATTCCAATTACGGCTCTCGGGGGACACGAATGCCGCCGAAGCCTGTCAGGCTGGTGTTCGAATTGCTCTAAGCCGCTACGCTTAGGCGGCCATGTCAGACTGGACTCCAATTACTAGCCGACTTCGCGCAGTGTTCCTGTAGATCTACTAGACATCGAGGTCGTTCACGCGGTCTATTCGTCATTTCTGCTTACTCCACGACAGATTGCCGTTCGAATACGGTCAAAGATGAATTCTGTCATCAGGTTCATGTGGTGTGTACTGTGCCGCACTGGGATCGGTTCTGTTGTACGTTTGGGAATTGTTTCTTTCTTGGGGGTTTTCGACCACCGATGTCTACGTAGCGTGGCAGGGATTGGATGGAGTGGCCGAGTGAGTAATGTAGAGGTCAGGAATCTAATACTAGCCACCGGTTCTTAGAACACCTTGTTTCATCGTATGAAACTTAGCAGATCACGCTGGTTGGGTCACGTGTTGCATATGTCGAACACTCGTCTACCATACCGTACCCTATTTTGTGTTCCTCCCAATGAATGGAAAAAGCCATGTGGAGGTCAATAGATGACGTGGCAATGCAGGACAAGAAAATGTACAGCGATGAAGTAGGTGTCTCACGCCTTCGTGATTGGGGTCCGAAAGACCCGTCAACTAGGTGGCTGGAGAAACTGAAGGATATAGCAATGAACCGTGAACAGTGGCGATCGTGTTGTCATTTTCTGTCGAATCGGAATGACTGAAAGAGTGTGTTTGTACAGTTAGACTGTGTTTCGTGTGTTGGCTACAACAGCATCTAATCTTTTCCCGCCTGCGTAGGTGCACGCCCTGTTCTCCTTGGATATTCACTCTTTTTGTAAACATGTAACTTTGGTGAAAAGGCGGCGGTCAGTGAGGCTTGCCTGAACGATGACGATGTAGTGATAAGAGGTTGTCGGTTTTCATAAAATATTACTTGGGAAACTATGTCACTCTTAGTGATTCGTAATATCACTGAAGCAGAGTATATCGCTGGTGTGCGAAAAATGCAGCTGGTTTCTTGCATTGTTAGTGCTGGTAGATGCTGAGGATTTACGAAAAAATAAATGTGGCAGTAGTTTGCCACCATCATTAATGCAGTCGATTTCGGGTGGGATATTATGTTTGTTTAGGCAATATGGTGTTATTAAAGAATACTTATGGTGACCTCTCGAGAGACATAAATTAGCTTCTAAAGGATATTCTTCTCCAGATTAATGAGGTTAAGGTCGAATGGGTGTTTTATTGTTCGGCACTCATTATTTTCGTTTAACAGCTTTTTTGGTTTCGTTTGGCTGCCTCTCGCTGCGGTCCACAGAGCCTGGCAAAGAGTACAATAAACACTTTTCTGAACCGCCCATACCGCACGCGAGGAACAAACGCGAATTGTCGACCCCAGTCACGTGGTACGATAACTTGGACAGAATCGTGGGACAGCTTCCCAATCAAAAAGGAAAGGGTGACTTGACAGTCTCGTTTCAATAATGCGAGTTGTCGCTGGCCGAAGTTCAGCATTTGCGGCGTGAGGTAAAACAAACGCAGTTCTGACATACCCATATCAAATAAGGCCAACTTTTGTGGGGGTTTGAAGAACCATTCATGCGCCTTTATAGTTGAAGCTGAATCTAATGGACCGTTAAGTGTTCAAGGAAGCCATTTTTACAATTGCTATCTGAATGTCAGTACTAACTTCTGCGGGAATACCAATGAGGTAAAATATTAGGCGAAAGGTGATAGAAAAGACTAAATAACTGTCCAGTGTGGACGAAAGATAGAGAGACCAAAACTCTTTCTCACTGCCTTGTAATGGACATAAAAGTATTGCATTCCTCACCGGGGTCCTTAATCCGTCGGTCGGTCACCTGGAGACTGGTGGAATGTTTGGCCCCGATTTCTATCGTTTAGACAATAGGGACACGGTTTCAGACACTTTGCTGAACACTAACATTTTCTAGCAAGTACAATCTTTCGCCACCTTTAATGATGCACCGCCACCTGGCGTCTACTTTCATGCCCCAAAATGGTCCCAAACCGATCATTTAGCCATGGTCTACGAATGGCGCCGCACTATGCTGGTTTGTCGCTCTTATTTGTGTACCTACATTGAACCCGATTATATATTAGTCTACGTTGCTATAGTCTTGCGCTTTGGGGGCTCCAAGCGTCGCAGCCATCTTTGTGTAAATACCACCAATCTAGGCGACCTCCTAGTGCTAGAAACCTGTCATAGTATACTGGACCAAGCACTGGAATCCACAACTCGGTCCGATACTGACGAATGCTGGGAACATTCAGAAGAACCTTTACTGGAAAGTGTTATGGTTAATTATGGTACGGTCCGCCACCTTTACATGAATTGGATTTCTCCAAACACTTTGTGACCACTTGCTAGTGTCGAAAAATTCCCTCTGAATTCCGATTGCATTTGAAAGCAGTCTGTTTGCTGATCGCAGGACCTCGGGGTCAAAACCTGCCATCGATGTGGAAGCAGCTTCCGGTTCTAGCAACTCCAGAAAACTCCTCATGCTCACCTCGAGGATCAGGTGTCAGTGAAACGATTTACCGAGCTTATGGAACATCAGTAACTAGCTTATCACGTAGACTTGACCTTTAGACAGAACAATTCCACTCCCCAAATGACCGGCCGCCGGTTGTCTCTATTTCATCTAGCACCTGTACGCTCCCCTCATAACCAGTATCAGACAGTCCAACGACAGAAGTGGAAAATCGAAGAGAACTCCAAACTCCCAAACGATACAAAGCTTACGAATCAGATAGTTTTCCCCCTGCTCTTCTTGAAGATGCAGAGTTAATTCTGTTGAGTTCACTGACGTCCTTGTTCCTAAAAATTTAGATAGAAAAAAAGTCTCCGCATCTTGGGGTGAGTCGATTATCACTATATTTTTAAAAGAGGTTGGCGCACAATGTGTTCCATCCACCAAGAAACCAGTTTGAGCTCCGTCGCTTCGAAATTCCTAGCGTCCGTTGTTCTCCGTGGACTTTCTCCACTTCGCGAATTCCAGTGTTGTGACACAAGCAGGGTTCCGCCGTGACAGTGGCTGCACGGATCAGATGTCAGCCCTCCGCCTACTGCTTGAACACTTACACGTTTACAGAAACCCAACTACTGTCGTGTTCCTGGATGTCAGGGCAGCCTTTGAATCCCTCGGAGGGTCAGTCTTGTAGACCTGTATTCTAAAGAACGGAGTGCCCGCGCAGCTCGTTTCCATTCCGAAAGCTCTATCCACAGACCTCGAACAGGGTAAGATTGTATGAGCTACATTCCCCATCCTTTCTACTCCCCAGCAGTGCTCGACAATAATGCCCACCTCCTCGTTCCTGTTTGATTTCGCAATGGACGATCTGCTCCGCAAGGCCTTCAATGTTGTTTAGAACTATGGGGCGGAACTTTTGTCGTGTTCCAGAGTTGCTGACTTAGATTATGCTAATGATGTCGCCTTGCTTGAAGACGACTCTCCAGTTTTCCAAGCGACTTTCACTCATTTGGTCGCCAAAAGCACTATGTATGGCATGAATTTTGCTCTCTCCAGATGCACTGCTTTTTTTAAGATCGACAGGGAGATCCTACTGCAATCGTTCTTTGTAGGGAACGTTTGGAAATAGTCAACAGCGCCATATACCTGGTAAGTTACATTTCTGTTCGAGGGAATGCCGGGAACGAGATCACGCTGCGCATCTCAGGTTCGTCTGGCCTTTGCTAATCTCATACCTATGGCATCTTGGCGACGTCAGGCTGTGAGTTCCTCTTGAGAACACAGTGAGCCATAGTAGTCTTCAGTTTAGCGGATGATGTTGTTTTTAGTGTATAGGTTTCCATACTCGGTCATTTGCTCGGCCTGTCTAGATTTTCGTCCAGCTTTTGATGCGATCCAGTCTTATGTCAACGTGGCAGATCTCACGTGAGTATGGCCACTTGTGAGCGAATTTCATGAGGACATCGTTAGCACGACACAACGACGTACACCAGTTGCACTTCACATCCTACGCACTTGTCTGCGAAGACTAATATTTCTGTGAGAATTATAGATTCCTTATAAGAGGGGTATTCAGGTTGGGCCATTACTAACTAGAATGAATGACCTTGATGAGAAAAAGACCTAGTTTTCTGCATCTGAATGAAAGGTTCCATCGATGACATTTTTCCCTATCCGATGTCTAATATACTCAGCGATGCGATGGTCTGGATTATCTTCGATTTGTTTTCAACGAGGCTATCTCGGACTATTTGCCCACATCATCTACACACAACCCCCTTCTGTTGTCAACGTGTTATGATAAATCAGTTTTGAAATAGCGTTCTCGCTATTATCATTTTGGTTTGTGTGAATCCAAGCTTTCTGAGAAGTTCTTATTTGACTTTCAGGAGTGAAAACGGCAAAAAGGTAACCCTCAACGAGCAAAATCCCTTGTGGAAAGAACTGCGTCACACACACATAGCTCATGTGTCAAGGTGAGCAATCTTACACGTGTCCCTTTACATGTTTGGTATTGAGCACTATTTCGAAGAAGTTAATAATCTAGTTGGTGCGCATTCCTCATCCGCCGGCATATCATTTACTGTTCGTAACGCATATAAGCAATACCATCTTGGATGCACCCCAATGATATCATCTGTCTCCATGTACACTTCACAGTTACTCGTAAATATTATGTGGGATTGACATTTCTATGTTTGACTGGTTGTCTTTCGCATTACAACTTTCGCGCACAAACCCCAAGTCATCGAGTCATCTTCGTACTCGGGAAGCACCAGACACAAGTTTTGCTCTCAATAGAGCTCATCAGTGATGCGTTTCCTCCATCATACTCAGGATTTGAACCCGGGTGCCTCATCTCAAGGGCTTTTGTGCTACCACTACGTCACCAGTTTTCGTCCAGGCTAATCAAAATTATCGAGTTTGGTTTATTCATCCTCGTTCAGATATTAGTTCGGCTGGGATGCTTCATCTATCTCCGTTTGAAAGCATTGAGAGTTCTTTCGGTGCCATCGTGCTATCGTTTTTAGTACCTGTTGCAATAAACTTTTGAAATTCCTCGTCCTGTTTTGATCATTTGACTTTTTGGACACGACTCTGCTTGGCACGATCTCACATCCCTTTAGAATGTACTCACTTATGTCGCTCCAGTATCGAATGCGCCGATTATTCAGCACAGCACCTTCCAAATAGCTATTGATCAACATACCGAGCCCACAGTCCCCAAGTTGATGCAAACAGTGATCATGTGAGAGTGATGTGATAATGTGCGCATGTTCACACCATTTGCAGCCGGTTTAAAGTAAGCATATTACAGTCTAAGATAGTCACTAGACGGTAATCTCTCTCTTGGCTCAATGAGAGACAATTTGTCTCACCCGGAAATTCACGATCGCTACGTTTTATGGAAAAAAATACCTCGCATGTCTCAGCTCGATGGTACAACAGATTCCGGTTCACTGTAGTACATTATTTGAAGCAAACCCGCGATAGCCGGTAACGAAGAGAATCAGGCGTAAGAAGGTATCTTCGCGGTGAGAAGGATGATGTTCGTCAGATTGGCCTACGACTGGGCAAGTCGTTCACTTGTGACGGTGTAAATTACGCTTGAGACTAAATGTCAGTCGTTCCAAAATTGATACTCTACAGGGAGCCACCAACGAATGTTGACCCTTTTATTTCTCTGGGTAGCTGTGATGGAATTAGAGATGAGCACGCGCATATCCGAGGCTTGAGCGATCCACACTGGTCTGAAGCAGTTGTGGTGACGACCTGATATTTTGCTGAAGTTGACAGGTCCTGCGTACTGTGCCACAGTAGACTCAGTTTTGTGTGGTTGCAAGACGCACAGTATGCTTATCGAAGATGCCCATCATTCTGAAGTTTTCGACCATCGATGTCCGCGTAGTATCGTTAAAATTGGATGGAGTGACTGTGTGAGCAATGTGTTGGCTAGGAACCAAGTAGTAGATGCCGTTTTCAACCTATTTTATCATAGCTTATCAAGCTTATGAGACTACATTGGTTGAGTTATGCGTGAAATACGGCGAATACACATCTGCCATACTGTGCCATCTTTTTTACAAAGTGGAAAAAACTACGTGAAGGTCAGCAGATGACGTGATAATGCCGACTAAGAAAATGTACACGGGATTTACGTAACTTAGGTGTTTCCTGTTTTCGTGTTTAGATTCCAACAGGTCAAGCAGTTGGCTAAAGGATATGGCGCCGAACCGGGGACAGTGGTTGCCGTGCCGATTCTTTCTATCGAATAACAGTACTCGTAAAACTTGTGTGTCTGTACAGTTGGACTGTTTCACGTGTTTTTGCTACTATGGCACTCTTTCTCACCAATATCGTCCACTCCGTGTCCACCACGCATATTCACTCTTCCTATTGTAAAATGTAACACAGTGAGAAAACCGACTGAAGGAATTTTTCTTTGGAAACATTGACTGCAGCTTTCGACTCAATCTGTGTCTCGAGGAGATGAAGTGTTAACCCGTCACGGTAACTCTACTTCGTGACATTCTTGGTGCGTGAGTGCAGTAGAAAAGACGCACCACAGTCGCTAGGACCCACTACATGAGAGAGTGGCGAATTTGGCAACAATGACCTTGGAACCACCTAATCTCATTAGTTCAGCTGTAGGTACAAGCCGGGTGACAGCGAGTGACCGGAGAATCTCAGACTCAAACCTTTGATCTTCATGGCTGCAGGAGGTCAATCTGACCACCGTCGGCGCACTTGGTTCTGTCGATTCTGTTCAGAGCGATGGACAACAAGATCCTAAGTATCCCACCTGACGACCAATGTAGTGTGTCATTCTTGTTTACGCGATATATCGGAACTGATGAACAAATAGACTAGCAAGTTCAGTCGCCAAACTAAAGAACGACTACACCATTTCCCACCTTATTTCGGTCTTATATCATGATGGTTCTTACCTAAAACTCATTAAATCGGAAAGACCAAACCAAATGCAAGTACCCTCTGATTGGCCCATTGAAACGTGGCCCTCATAGTTCCGAAATAGGATGCGCTATACCCTCACCACATCACCTCACCTTCGCGCATCTGTAGTGCTTGATGTCAGTGTGTTACTTCATGGTTTGGTGACACCCTCTTTGGAAACCTTATCCTCTGGATGGACCCGGGAAATACCCCATTGTTCAGCATTGGTTCTCTCAAGCACTAAAAGTACCAGAAGTAGATCGAGGCTCGCTTCCCTGTTTCTCATGTGCTGCCCCGCGTGGGGCAAATATGATAAAATGTCACTGTGACCAGCTGACTTCTCATTGGGGTTGAGACCAAACCAGCCCATTTCAACCGAAACTTTAATCCTGAATACCACTAACAGTTTCGTTGTCATGTCGATTTGGTGTCTTTATCTATGTCATTTGAACCAGGCTTGGAGAAACAGGCGGCCCACGTTTCGAGCATGCGCGTATGTTGCACTGTGTTGTCTGCTTGGTCATGATGGGCTTGACAGTCGAACATTTCGATTGGTAACTCGGCTAGTTTCAACGCTCCATCTTAACTGGTTTGCCAGTGAAATCCCCTTCGGCCTTGAGGTGGATATTCATTTTGACCTGGCTCCCCAATCATTTTTCGCTCCAAATGCAGAGACCCGATATTTACCCTTCGGCAGTTACTGGAAACGCGCCGCATACTCGGTCCCCTACGATCGCAGCCTTTCTCGACTTGGAAGGTATGTTCGATTCAGCGCATCAGACAGTCTTATTCAATGCTTTCCACCGGAAGGGCATGACAGCTAAGATCCTGAACCTGTTGCGAGCATTGTACCCTCAAACCTGCGGTCGTATGAGGGTGTACGGTGAACTGACAAGTTTATTTGAAACGACCATCGGTGTTCGATAACGGTGTTCCATCTCATTCATATTCAAGTTCGTCATGGACGATGAAGTGGAGCATGCCTTGGGAGGTCTCTAGGATGTAAGCTTCGAACTGGGAACTGGTGAGAAGCTGTAATCTAGATTACGCAGATGACGTCATGTGCCTGTTCAAATCCGCGGACCATGCACAACGTGCACTAGACAGGCTCTCGAGGTCTGTAGCTCGGATTGGCACGTGCTTTTGCATATTCAAAGTGCAAAGTGCTGTTACAAGTCTGGACGACAGTAGTGCCGAACTTGATACTGGATGAAGAGGAAATGACAATTGTGGACCGTTTCGTGTACCTTGACAAGTGCGTGTCTAACGATATTAGTATGGCAGCATATGTGAACACGAGTATATCGAAGGCTGGAGCAGTTTTTCCGGATTGAAGCACCTGTGGCGTCGGCCTGATATCTCGCTGAAATTGAAAGGTCGTGTGTACTGTGCCGCAGTGCACTCAGTTCTGTTTTGTGGTTTTCCGACATGGGGTATGCGTGTGGGGATTGGTCGTCTGTTGGAGGTTTTCGATTACCGATGTGTATGTAGCATTGTTGAGATTGGATGGAGTGACCGGATGAGTATTTTGGATGTCGGGAATCTAGTACAGGTGCCAATTCTCAGAAAACCTTATCTTAGCGTATGAATTTTAGTGGACTACGTTGACTGGATCACGTGTTGCGTATGGCGAATACTGGTCTACCACATCGTGTCCTAGTTTGCGTTCCTCCCACGGAGTGGAACAGAAGCCACGTGGAGGTCAACAAATAACCTGGCTACGTGGAATGAGAAAATGCACAGCGAACTCAGGTAAAGTTAGTGTCTGACCTCTTGTTGGTTGGGGCCCGTCAACTAGCTGGCTGGAGAAACTGAAGAATATAGCAGTGAACCGTGAACAGTGGCGACCATGTTGTCATTTTCCATCGAATCAGAATGAAAGAGTGCGTTTGTACAGTTAGACTGTGTTCCGTGTGTTGGCTACAACAGCCTCTTATCTTTTCCCGCCTGCGTAGGTGTACGCCCTGTTCTGCTTGGATATTTATTCTTTCTGTCGAAACACGAAACACTGGGGAAAAGGCGGGGGCCAGTCAAAATTGCCCTGCTGTTTAACGCTTATTGATGATAGTGAACCAAGACCCATGCACTTTAGTCTGTTGATTGCAGGGCCTATTCTTGGGTCCCGTGCCTTGCATCTGATCTTTGGGCTCCTGAGAACACTGGTCCATTGTATTCTTGATATACTACGGAGACAAAGATGTTGATACATAAAAAATCGTCGCACATCCCCTCTCGCTGGCTATGTTTCGGATCCTTATAGCAAAACCGATCCTATCCTGTTCAGATATTCTCGGATTTTCGATCGGTAAAGGGTTATCACGACGCCCCGTTTGAAGTCTCAATTTGCCGAATGCCTTTCGTATGCGCGGAGATATTCCTTCCTATGTACAGCTACCCAATTAACTAAATCTATCTACTTCACCCAGTTCTTATTTTGCCAGAATGAAGTTCTGCTTCTAGCCAGTGCAGTTCTGCAACAAACTGTAGTTGGCAGCATTAGATTGTCAACATGGATTCCAACAAATTCTAACTTCCCGGCTTTTAATGGAACCCAGAAATATGGTTGAATTTCAAGTTTTTCTGGTTAGCTATTTACTTATTCTCGTAATGTTGACCAATATTTTTGTTATCATGTTGGATTGAGTTGCTCTCCCGGACGAACGATACTTTTAGGGAGTCGTGACTAAAGCTGCGAACGGGCACCCTACACCAGAGTACGTTCATGTAAGGTTGGTAGTTACACAAACAACAAACCAGCGGTTAACGAAGGTGATAGTTGGACGAATGAACTTACTATCAGCCTGCAAAATCAAAATGTTCGGTTTTACTATGAGGATACATGAACTTCAAAAGACACTGCCAATTCCCACTTACCCATGAAACACGAGAGCTGCACAACAAGGCGTGATGAGGTGCCTGAGGGTCACACTCCCCCTTTGCTGTTCCGTGTAATCTGACAGATTAGCCAGTCCTGTACAAACTCGTCATTTTTTTCAATCATAAACCCGTTTCCACAATCGAGGCGTTTGTTCCCTTAGCTTAATAGCATTGTCAGTGCTGATATTCATCTGTCGTTTTTGTGGCCTTTGCGGGTCGGCTGTATTCGACTACCAAGAATTTAGTTTGCTCGTTTAACTCCCCCCTTCCAGTGATTTACCCGCTCGCGTGCGCGAATTCGCGGCCAGCAAGAAACAATTTCTTGCCATGCAAAGGTCTAAACCCATTGAGTCTGCTGAAGGCGGTTATGTAAACGAAGCTGCCACGATTGAAACCAGTGCCAAAGATTCCGTCGGTTTACAGGATTTGTCCAATTTGATTCGACAGTTGCCTCAGTTCCAGACAGAAGCGGCATACTATTCCGCCCTGTATGTAGTGACCGATGCGTGTATGCGGATTTTTCGACAGGGCGCTGACAAATTATGTATACTGGAACAAGTAAGTGAGCATTTGTAGTTTTACCATGGTGATTTTTCCCCTTGGTCGGTGCATATTCTGCTTATTTCACAGGATTTGATTCATTTCGTTTTTGATTAAGGTTGCTTTGTTGTCTGACTTATGTCACGGGACGGACGTAATTGACAGTTCAACTGACTGACTTTTCTGTCCTCACCTTCCCTATTTAGGGATTTAGAACTTTTTCCGAGTAGTCCGTCGTGTAACGTTAGCAGTTAGTTCAATTTTGCAAATCCGGATCTGATTTCAACCAACCGTCTAAATCCTCAACTAATCCACGCCTTTCCGTTGAAGTCGCAAATATGACACTGAAACACAATGCAATGTTCGCAGAGCTTTGAACCCCAATGTAAATGTATGCTGTGCACCCGGAATACGAATAAGACATATCGGGTAAAACTGCAGTCTTTGCTCATCAAATGGCTCGTGATTATTTCGCCATTTTAACCAGCGGTTCAAACGCGATAACCGTAGTGGATATTTATCTACTAGGTCTCAATCACCAGTCGTTTGTGCACTGTTCATTTAAACAGCTCTAAGTTTCAGCAGGTTGAATGAATCACAAAATACGTTGCACGTTTTCGAAACAATCTCACCAAAGTATGTGGGTTTAGGTAGGTGACTACGTTTATCCTGAACGTGATTTGGTTCTAGCACGCGATCTTGAATGAAACATACGGGTTTTCTGCTCATTCGTTTCACCTCATGATCCCGCGTCATATGTAAGTAGAGCTGTTTTATATTTGCCGATTTGAGTTACGTGTGGCGTCGGCGTAACATTTGTGCTTATCAAAGGTCCATACCATACTGCACTTCATTTCATACTTCGTTCCTATCGCAAGATCTGATCAGCGTGTGTCTGGCCTTAAACTGGGAGAGTAAACGCATAGACGCAGTATCTCACAGCGGGTTTCGTAAATGTGCCCGCGTGTGTTGTGCCACTTTTCACACGCATCAGAAAGAAATTTCAACAAACCAATTCAGTGGCGGTTACCAATCATTTTCGAATAAATTGTTAACCAACGTCGCTGTATTTTGTCGGATGCTCGTGTATGTCTTGATGTTCAAGTAAGGCATCAGGTATCGAGACTTGCATGTTTATCTCTCACCGATTGGCTGAATCAAAATTTATGGAAATGGTTGAGACATGTGCTGCTTATGCATACAGATGAACCTTTTCGATATAGGTGGTTCTTCGAGGCAGGTAAGTACCGTTGGAGTATTGCTTTGGGCCGTAGTCGTTCAACGGAATGGGAAATTGTATGAGATCCCTAACCATTGATTCGTTGAAACATGGTGTTTTAGATCTCAAAAAATGTTCATCGTAATTTGATAATATGATTGATCCCACCGTCTTTGTGTTACTGTCTACCAGATATTGCTAGATAACATAGAAAACCACAGCACTGCCTAACTGGTTTCATGGTTGTAAAACCAAGTCCATCAAAGTACAAAACAAAGTATCTAATTGCCTCTTTACTCTTTAGGATCTTGTGATGGGTCAAACTGCTCAGGGCGATGTAGTGCGTGACCCGATGCGCTTACTCGTAGAGATGTTCAATTATGACTTCGCCTCAGTTGAAGATCGCCTTCGGTTGTTACTGATTTTTGCCTTAATTAAAGGTAAGTATTGTGCTGCTTATCTGTGATTCCAAACGAAAGTGAACGCCGAGACGTGCTCACTGGTGAGAACCCGTAACAAAATATTTCAAATTAATTCGAATTCACAATAGCCCTCTGCAGCGTCATTCGTTAATTTATCTTTGGGAATATCATCCAGTTTGAATTGCTGTTTGCTTCGTGAGTTGTTAGATTCCAGACGCAGTGTAACGCTTTAGAAAAGATTGTGTTCTGGTCAAACCCAGCTAATTTCCTTCCCCCTTTTCACCTTGTTGTTTATTCTTGTCTTGAAGACCTCAATCTTAGTCACGTTACGCCTGCTCCTATGGTTGCAATGCCATTTTAAGATGTTACCTGGTTACAGTTGTCTCTCTGCTTCGTGACTACCAGTTACCATATTGACCAGTTGACAAGCTCCCAATAAAAATCCTAGCTATACAGAATATAGAAAGTAAATTCTTCTCAATTTTCGCATCCATTTTGTCAGATTGGACGTTCGCTAATTGGAGGTTGTAGTCCTCAGCTCATGAAGTCCCATGCTCTATTCTCCATGACGGGGACTTACACTGCTCAAGACATTATCATAATAGGTTTAATTTGTGAATTAATGTACTCACGCGTTGCACTTCAAACTCATTACGCCAATCTCCACTCTGTCTGAACGAACTCGTTTGACGATAGCAATAGTGCCATATTTCCTTGGTAGTAAGTGTATGCAACTATTATGTGAGTTCACTTTTACCGAGGGGAGGGCGTCCATGAATGTGTATACCACTCGAAACATTATCACCGTCCAGCCTTAGACAACAGAGAGAACCCCACCGACCGCTGTCTTTCTCCTATAGCTGAATTGTGGATATGCACTGCGATTCGACAAAAAGAAACTATACAAAAACCACTGTTCTCAGTTCGTCGTCATATCTTTTCTTGACTCCATTCAGCTGATTTAGTGGCATTTCGTACCCCAAATACGAAGACATGATGCACCTACTTCACTCAAGCTCGCTGTTCCTTTTAACTTTCATACTGCCACGTCAACTGTTGATCTTCACATGGCTTCTTCCAATTCGTGAGAGAGACAGAAATAGAGCAAGTTACGATGGATGTGTTCGCCGTATGTGGCACGATCCAACCAAGAAACTATACTAATTGGGACACGCTGTGATAAAGGATCCATCCAACCCTACCGATATTACGCAAACATCAATGATCACAGACGTCTAAGCGACGGACATTTTTCGGTGCGCAAGCTTCGTAGCTCGTAACCGTGCAGCAGAGCCGACCATGCTGCAACACAATACATACGACTTGCAAACCGGTGACTGTTGTCTGTGACTCGTGCTGATCGTAAATTCCCTCCTGTCACCAAAGACCGTTTGCTTTAAGTTCATCTGTTTCTGAAACCTTGTCACCTATGCATTTCCGGCGTTGTCCAAGAACATCATTTCTACCCAATTTGTTGCCGTTGTTTGGCCTTATTTTCATCCTGACATTTTATCTGCAACCATGTGTATGCTCATGCCTATACCTGTTAGTCACATTGTTAAATGCGGTTTCACGCTATTCGCGATCTCTTATTGTCATCTTACCCATTGTTTGTCTGCTTACGTGTCCGTCTACAACCCATAAACTGTATCCATGCCTGTCTAACCGTCGCCCTCGTAGCGCTTTCAACCACAATACTCACACTCATTAGGTTACCTCTCTACCCCACACCAAACAGCGCTTCCCACCGCCTATAAATACCACCGACTAACCGCTTGCCGACCAAGCCTGTTTACTTTAATTGACCATTCAAGACGTCCAGAATACGACCCGGAACGTGTTTTCTTTCGAATTTTGAAGCGGCGGTTGACAAAATCCCCTCGATCGATAGAATAGAGATTCGAGCCAATAACGAGATGTGAGCCCTGTATTGTATATGTGATGGTGCCGAAATAGCAGACAAAAGACGGCGAAACAGCACCGAGTGGTCCTAACGATTCGAAAGTGAGGACTCTCGAGGAGTGCAGTCCGAGCGGAAATTACCGATCTCGTGTGTGATAAAACAAATGCAACAGAATAGGTGTCGCAAAGTTGGTATCAAACTTCGTAGCTGATCTTAGAGACAATGTCCGAAAATAATTGAGTTTCTCCGAAAGATCGATAGCACTAGAGATCTCCGTTTAACACACGCGTATTGTGGTTTCCAAACACTGTTCAATAACCCGCTCTTCCTGACACCCGCCCGTCAGCTCATCCTCTTTCATACGTGTCGATTTTTCTTATCGGTATGGCCAATGACTGTCTGCTGTACTTTACGTTGCCCAGAAGAACTGCCTTTTGCCAGGTTTGATCTTACTTTCGGTCTCAGTTTTTGTTAATATTTATATTTAACACTTGCTCCATTGAATTAACTGCCAACTATCCCGCCGTTGCCCCCAACGGTTCTATACCAGTGTGACTTTCGGATAAGTTGGTTTTATCAATTTTCACGTCTCCTGTTTAACGCCGGTATTGCTTGGGATTGCTTAGAATCTACTATCGCCAATCTGTAGAATCATAATACGTAGAGATTCTGCTCTGATGCTTCTACTCTGTAGAATTTAGCCATTTGGGTGTGAATTTTATAGGTTCCAATTACTCAGGTGGCACTAACTTCTTTATTCGGCCTACACTCAGTGAACGTAGCCGCGTTCCAAGAAATCGTGCATTTGTTGTATAGTTAATGAAGAATTAGACGACTATTTTTGTTCCTGTATCAGAAAATCAGTTTATGGGACTCTGGTCGTTGACCTTGACCTTTCGACCGCGAGCGTCCTGTTGTCAGTTTGGCTAGGAATGTCAGTGCATACGCCTAGTTGGCAGTGACCTACCTGAATTTATGAATTTGTCGTTCGCTTGGGCTTTGAAATTCACTAACTTTCATGAACTTAAACCTAGCCGTTTGTATTGCCAATTAAACTTGGACCTTAGGAGATTGACATTCTGTTTCATCTTTTTCGCTGTGTCATTCACCCCTTTCAGAATGTGCAATTATCCGATGACTCAGTGCCGCGAACAATTCAGGATTATGGTTTTAGTCTAAGCCGGCTAATTTCACTCCTGGCTTTCTTAGTAGAACCGTTTGCCTATCCGATTTTACACGTAATTTCCTTTAGTATGCCTATTTTTCGATTAGTCCGAAGACTACCAGACTTTCAGAGTCTTCCTTATAGGCCTCGTGATTTCATGACCCCAAATTTCAGCTTCATCCAGATTGAACCTGTCTTTGCATAGTTATTAGAACACTCCTCCCCTATCGTTGTTAATATGGTCTCGGTGATATATTTATCATACCGAGATTCTACATCGACTATTTAAATACTTTAAACGCCCCTTTATAATACTTGAATGATACATAAAACCTTATGTGATGGGGAATCTTACTGGATTGTTAGATGACAATAATTGGCACTCTTATCGGAATCGACCGTAATTTAACGTGATCAATCTTATTTTGGGCACTACAAATGTCATCGGTAATTAGCTTTCAAATCCCTGTTTTGTTTGTTTGACTCGTTTTTTTCAACTGAGCTTTTATAACCTAGTAACCCGTTGCACATCATTACAGTATAGGGTCCAACCATATGTAGACCGAACGGAGCCTATTTGTTTTAACCTGAGGCTGTATTAAACTTATCGAAAGTTTGTACAGATTAAAATTCTTTGATAACTCCAAAACAAATAACTCACCAGTCCTACAATGTTTCGTTCAATGCATCTGATTTCATAGATGGGATTTCCGAAAGTCACCTGGATAAACTGTTAGATACTGCACAACTACCTCGACTGAACAAAGCTTTGTTTGCCAGTCTTTCTTTACTTCTTGGTGCCCAAATCATACAGCCAGAAGTAAGTTAATTCGTTCACTTTTACCAGTGGGTTGTTTTATGTCAATGGTCTTAAACGATTCTACCCGCTTTGAACCTTCTCCTCATAAGCGAGATATTGTTGGGTTTTCGCCTAACTTCGTTTCATTACCAGAAATTTTCTGTCCCATTGATAAGATTGATCATTCTTGATAATCATGTAGGACAACCTGACAGTTGTACACACGGCGATTTTATGTTTATCGTATTCTGAAACTCAGTTCACCAGGACCGAACGACATTTGTCAATGAAGTTTTACGGTGGCAAGCCTCGTGTACCTTTAGCACGTCGAATCACTACACATGTTTGAGTATCCCCAGCAAGAGCTTATGTTCATGGCTCTTCAATCAAGCATTATAGTGACGAATTTTTCCTCCTTTTATGGCCATCTTGATCAAAGAATACCATTGATTTGATTGTTAATTGGTTCAAAATGGACGAATAATTCCGAAGCCGTACGCCCATTACTAGTCTCTAATACGATGATTTTGCTGAAAACTAGATGGTTAGCATGGCTTTCATCGCCTCACACTTTTCCATGAAGTAAAGTTTTGACATAATCGAAATAGTTTATTGGTCAAGAATGCACATGATAGACCGTTTCTCTGGCAGCCGATGTCCTTCGGATCGAACTCAACGCAAAGTGCAGGCGGGGGCCCACAGATTACATTCGGTCAGATCGAATGCCTTAAACGTCTCCCTCCGGTCTCTTCGGTTTCGGATAGAGTGCAACGCTTTCTGCCTATAAAGAACAAACGCAAGGATCGCTTTGATTCAACGCCGTTTGCACATTCAAGATGGACGCCGTACTTGGTCGATCTTATGGAGGCAAGTTTTTGTTGGTCACATCATCATAACACATAACGCACACGTTTGTACTTCTCCGTCAGTGATTCTATAACATTCAGCTTGTTAGCGATTTTTCACTCTGCATATCGTAGACAAATTCGCACCTCTCTATGCATAACGTGTTTTTTGCAACCAAACTTGAGTTATCTGCGATGCACAACATTGGAATCTCGCTGTTTTTGTATCTTCGCCGACGAATTCGACTTATGGATGTGGCAGCTCTTTGAGTGTTTTGTGCTGACAAGGATTAGATGGCACGCTAGACTTCAACAGAGCACAATAAAATAATTCTATCGTTCAAGTGTGCCACGGACCGACTGTCTTCAGCGGATAACTGCTAACTAGGCTATAAGTGATTTCCTCCCCTCCTCCCATTTCGCTGGGCGAATCAACAGTTTTATCATAGATACTCTTTGAAAACTGTTCTTTCGTTGAAGTGTTTATCAAATATATATTTTCCACTTTTACTTTTGGCCACTATTTTCTTATCAACCATGGCCTTGAAAGCTAGAATGACACAGAATCACGTAGTATCCCAGTAGACCACTTATGATAACGAGCTGGGGTGACAGTGATTTATCGTCTGCCACCAAAGTGGCCAGGCGATCTGGAATTCGTACCTGGCATTTCCTGGGAGTGGCAGTTGCTTAATCCACTTCACCGTAGCTCTAATTTCTATTTGCTTGAAAACATTGTAAAATGAATCTGGCCGTCTGCTGTTGCAGTTTTCTTTCTAATCAAGTTGCAATGTTTTCCTTTAAAGGGAATTATCGAAAACAAACTGGACACACAATTGTTCGCATTCCTACAGCCAAGGAACACGGGTTTTGCCTCTAATCCCACTGCTCAACCGACGGACTCACCGCGTGATTTCAAAGGCCCCTCAGCTCGTTTTCATGCAAGCGGTGCTCCGTCAAGTTTGCAAGTTCCATCAGGTCCGAGTCATCGTCGCACGCCCAGCCCCGGACTCAACATATTTTCCGGCGGGTTGGGCTCCGGTACGGAACATTGTGGTCCACGTCTGATTGTAACCATTATCGGCGGTGCTACTTGGTCTGAGGCGCGATCTGCATACCAAATGACTCAAAGGGTACGGTTTACTGTGTGCTGTCGTTCACTGCTTGTCTGTTTTTCTACTGATCATCTTGCAAGTTCTTCGACTTACCGTCCGTCATATTTGCGAGTTTGGCTGCTAAAATTTTGCTTTTCTTTACACTCATCTCTCGATTTCTGAAGTTTGTCACATCATATATATATATATACACTGAAACGGAACCGGCGTGCACAAACAGCCCATGAGGTCAACATCAATAATGCAAGGGCTAGGCGCCGGGCAAACAGAAAAGGAGTGCACCCGATTCTCGACGCTATGCACGACAAGTCGAAATCGATAAAATTACGTCGCCTTAACAGGACCCACGATACAAAATGTAGAGACACAACGTGCAGGATCAAACGGAATCAGCGGTCCCATTCAGTCAGTTATTTATGTTGGACCACGAGCCCTAGTTTGGATCGAAACATCATAGAGGACATCATAACAATGTATACTTTGTAACCTTCACTATATATATGTATATATATTTATATATGAGTAGAATCGTTTGGTTGTCTGTGCGTTATTCCATTACGGATCTTACACGCACCTTATGTTTTGTTTTACTCATACTTTTGTAGCTGGCGTTATTTTGATATTCCTGCTCTGTCCGACGCTCGACAGTGAGGTGTTTTGTAAGAGTAAAATAGCGTTTTTAAGTTTCAGTTATATCTATTGCTCGCCTCAAAGTATACGTCGCACCTAATGAGGTCGATCTCGAGCTGATAGTCTGTATTCGTTCACCTTTTTATCTCAGTGCGTAGACACACGACTGGCCGAAAGTGATCGGCACACGCTTGGTCGAGCTCCATCTGACGGGGCCGGTCCACCCATTTTGTCTGGAGGTGGCGGTGTCGGTTGGAACTGGGAGGTAATGCTGGGTTCTACCCACATGATAACTCCTGTTGCGTTCCTCAAGGATCTTGAATCGATGTCCCAGTACTTCCTCAATCAGAATAATACTGTTGGGGCCCAGCAACCCGGAATGACAGCGGGTCGTAAGCTGACTCAAGTTGGCTTCCATCGATTTTAATGTGGTGGTTCGCCATTACCTAGTGTGATCATCTAATTTTTACCCAATCTCTCATTGAACAATGTGTCCCATACTATGGGTGATTTCAGTATGCTCATTCATACACGAATCCAATTCTGTCGATGGCTGTGCACCATTTACCAATTTTTTAACACGTGACGTTGCCTTATCTTAAATGGCTTTTTCCTGTCAGCTGCCTACTCCTTTTTGAAGGTGATCTTCGGAGTTTTGAAATGCATATCACGAGTTATCTTTCCTAAAGGTTTTCACTTTCGGTTTATTTTATACCCAACTTTGGTTATATATTTATTGAAGTTCATATATTAATGGAATTTGGAAAGTAGATGTTGTTCTGTGTTGATTATTTATATAAATATTGTGCTATGCCCTGATCCCCTTCTCGATCTATCGTAGAATCAGTGGTCTTGCGAACTATCGCCCGTTATTGAGTGGCTTATGTAACTGATACCCCGTTCAGTCTAAAAGATGAAATATCCAAAGCCTAAGTGTACTAATAAGCAATAAACTCAACGATAACAAATATACAAACCTCAGATGTGGGCAATCCGGACTCGAAACTTAGCAATGATAAATAAGACAACAAGTGACAGCTGATTACGTCTGTCAAAGGGCTCGATCATACGTGCAAATACAGGAGAACCAAAAAGCTTGCTATAACTGAAAGGTCGCCACAAGGACTATAACGAATCAGTGTATGAACTTTAACGAAGCGAAAGTGGATTGGTGGGAACGGACAAACCAGTTCAAAAAGAATAGGAGGATCATAAGGGTCATAAACGAAGGACATTCGGATAACAATAACACACATGAGCAGCGTGGTTAGCAAAAGTCAATTGCCTGAGTCAGATCGATAGACTCAAACAGACAGAGTTGCACGATTCGACATGTGAAATCAACAGGAAAATAATTTATGGTTTAACTAAGTCTTCAATAACTGACGAATCGAGCTTATGGTGAACTACCGTGTAGAGAAGTGTTCATGACTGACCTGGAGGCGTGAATTTCCGAAGATTAAAAATGTGGTCTTATCAAGTGCCGATGTCGGATGGAGTGTCACACCTCTGGTTTCTTAACCACATATTTGCATTGACTCAGTTAAAGCCGTTTACTTCTCGTTGTGGCATACACCGGATTGCGCAAAAAACAGTAAACACTGCGTATATTGATTTTGATCACACAGGAAAAAAGCTTTTGAATTCCGATTTCATTGATTGAACTGTCTGCGAAGATTATGATTCGGGTGAAAATCCTAAACAGTTTTCGTTGAAGGCAAGTTGCTTGGCAGTATTACTGCCTATGATTTATAAGGTGCAAAATGCCTATTCTTCTTGAAGTGTTCACTCGCGGATCTCGAACCTTGACAGGCATAACTGAACGAACTGTTTGACGTCAAGTGCTTGCTAATTAGAGCCTTGTATGTTTGCAATGATTATCCCTCTGTGGGCTGTGCATAGACAGGAATTTGTTGTTTTAGCCAGTGAACAGTCAAAACCATTAGGCCTTTGTTTCAGAGAACCAACTATTTGCTGCCACTGAATCGGGTATGAAAGAAATATTATACATGGCGTTTCTATGGGCAACGCAACCAGACTTTCCTAATCATTTAAACTGCGCTCCGCACTGGACTACTTCTTTTCTTGTCATTAAGCAAATGAACAAAAATTAAACCAGGCTACCAGCGTACGGCTTAATTGCCAAGGTCCAATTTCTTCCACTAGCAAGGAATTACTGGTGCGAACCCGTCTCAGCACTACCTTCCACGCGGGAAACCAGATTTTATTGTTTTTCTCCGACAGCGCAAAACGTGAATGTGTCGGGGTGCTTCCATTGAAAAGCGAATGGATTCAGTCATGTTCGCACAAAAACTTGCAACGTATTCCAACGGCGAGAGGTGACCCACCCTCAGAATGAGACCAGCTAACTAAATGTGAGCACTCCCGGGACTTAGGATCGTATAGTAAATTTACGAAGTGGTAATGAATTACACACGTGTCACGGATATTTCCCTTTGATCATCTTTCTAACAGCTCCAGAGTAATCACTTTGAAAATTAATAAGAATGGCAAGGTAACAGCTTCAGTACTCGCAAAATGCGGGTCTTCAAAATGTTCAATTAGTCTATCTCTGATTCTAATAAAACCAGTGGATCGCTCTCTCTTCCGCATTCACATTGCTTTTGTTGCTGCGAAAAATGCACAAACGGAAGTTAGCTGGCCGTTGTCTCGGAGCATCTTTGCGATCGAAACTGTTTCACATTTCTACCCATGATAAGACAATTCAGTTTTCACTTTCACTTCTACATGTTGACTGCCCATCATACTGAAACCTGTGGTTCTATGCTACCCCAAATTTGAGGGGAATGTTTGCCGGTTCCCAACGTTTGTCTACGGATCATGCCCGTTCCGCTACGCTCATGCGTGAAACGTGTCATAAAAAGATTACACCACACTTGGCCCTGAAGTAAATGTGCAGATTCCCATCGTCCTGCTCCAAACAACTTGGCAACCGTCGAACAATGATCTCCCTAACTGCCTCCGGAATTAATGCACATGCCGTCTGGATTTGAAATTTCAACTGATCCAGGGCCCTCAACCAGCGGTCGTAAACTTTTCTTCTAACGCGCCTTGATCTTATCCTCACTTCAGTCCTTTTCCTTCACGCAAATATTTCGACTCGTCCTCTTTGACATCATCCGTCTGCTGCACCCTTCACTCCTTAAGACACGCATTTTAAAGATCGCGTTTGTGAACCAAACAAGAAAGCCAAGGATTTGCTTCCCAGTTTACCTCCAAATCCACCTTACCCAATTCTCCTGGATCTCCGGTTGCTTCTTTCAATATCCCTCTTTTTCTACCTTTTATCAACACTAGGAGGATCCCCCAGGCACCGCATTTCCTGAACATTTCCAAACCACCCAGCTGGGACGGTATTCTACCCGTTGCCCTTAAAATGTGCCCCTTAGTTTGTTCATTGTTTACGTTGCCTCTTCTGCAGTTTCCTCATACTTTCTACCTTTCCAACTTCTTCCAAACACGCCTTGATTTTCCGTTCCTAAACACAGCGATTCTACTGGCTCAAACAAACTACCGTTCGCTTTCCCCCACACCTGTTATTCGAAACTGTCATCTCCGATCGACTGCTTGCGTTTATGAGGTGCAAAAGACTTTTGAGCGACCATCAATATAATTTCTATTTTCGCCGTTCAATGGGCGATCTATTGTCTCTTGTTTCATACTTCTAGTCACCTTCGCTCGACAACCACGGCGAAACGCCTGGTCCCGTCAATCATTTCCAAGGATTCCGACTGATTTTGACACGAAAATATCCCAGCGAAACTGGCCCTCTTCGAGTTCTCCCCGTCTCTCGTATCGCAGACATCGTTTTCTCAGTAAACTAACCGTCTCCGTCCGAGTTGATGGGGTGCTGTCCCACCCATTTTCTGTAAATGCTAACATTCCTCGAGGTTCGGTATTTGCACCCGCCATCTTTCTTCTATCGTTAATGACCATTTATCCACTGCCCAAGAGCTCAATCGATTTTTTAGCCAATGTCGCCATTCGTCATTGTTGTCTTTCTTACGGCACTGATCGCCATGGAAACACCAACGTCAATCGTGGCCGTTGTGTCGCCGGCGTATCTCTAAACTCCGACCTTGAACACATCTTCTTGGAGCTCCGATAATAGTGCCACATGCAATCCTCCCAAAACCTATCTTTTTTCTAATTTCATTGAAGCGTCATCCCTTCTTCCCACATCTGTCCCTTAACTCATGCATTTTAAGTTCCCTAATCTCTAATTTTGTTCTTCGCCGATTCATCGGTTTTTCATTATGACTGTCCTCTTTCGTATCTGAGCTTGCTTCTCGCGCTGCGCACAAACTTGGTTTTCTGTTTCGCGTCAGACGTTTCTTTACTCCAGCTTATCTACTGTACCAAGCTCGAATTCGCCCCGCACTTGAATACTGCAAACGCGTTGAGTGGAGCTTCGTGCATTCTGCTTTCACTTCTTGGTCAGGTCCAACGAAAGGCCATCAGTCTGATCGACAATTCTCCACTAACACGTACTTCGCAGTCACTGGCCCATTGCCTGGTGGTTGCTTCGCTATCCGTTTTCTTGTTATTACTTCGCTTTTTGTTCTAGCGTTCATCAAAGACACTGGGTCTCTCAAGGGTCGCTGAGCCTAATACAGCGAAAGCGCCAGCTTCCTAACTGCAAGGAGTTGAATAAGATGCGTCGAAAAATGCAGCGTCAAGTGACGATAAGCCCTAATAAGGACCGTGAAAACTGGTTGGTTAAGGCATCCAAGGAAAAGGAATTAGGAGCTGCTTCAGGTAACAGTCAAAGATAGTTTAAGCTTATACGCGACACCGGTGGGCGGCAACCTTCGGTTAGTGTAGTCGTGTGCGATAGAAATGGAGAGCTGTCATCCATGGTAGACAACAAAAGCTGGATCGTTGGGTTGAGCACTTCAAGGATCAGTTTAGCTGGCTGCACTCTGATGTAGTTAGTCCGACTTCCGCAGCTGCGGATCCTTGGGTGTCTGTTGGACCCCAACGGGAGTGGAAGTATAGTTAAATATTCGACTTTTGAAGAGAACAAAACCAGTCGGTCTCAACGGACTTCCGCCATTTCTGTTTAAATTGGGTGCAGAAACCCCAATAAAAGCACTTACTTGCTTGCTTCATGATATTTGGAATGAGGAGCGTATTCCGTCATCTTGGGATGAGTCGCTGATTGTACCCATCTTCAGGAAGAGTACACGGGGTGACTGTAGCAATCATTGTAGGAGTAGTTTAATTCTGCCAGTTACTAACGTCTCAGCATTCATATTGATTTGCCGGAGATGATAATCGCTTGGAAGTGTTTGATCATCGATGTCTAGGTATCATCGCCAGAATTTGGCAAAGGAATCTAGCATTAGGCGGCGATTCTGATAAGGCCTTATCTCTACGTATGAGGCTTCACCGACTACGTCGATCAGGTCACGTGTTGTGTGGTTCTATGCCACTTCAAGGATGAAGGTTGCCTTCACCCCGTTCCCCAGTGTAGCGTGCCCTGGCGACTTGGGACATGTCCCTTTCACGGCACCCATTCTTCTAGCAAGTCATAAAAGGGTGTCGTAGGTGGTTTTCCGTCTGCTAACATTTTCTCAAGCCTCGTCAGCTGTTCAATCTTGGCTTTTTTAGTGTGTGCAGTCTCATGTAGGCGGGTTTATCGTTTATAATAGACTCATTAGCTATTGGTATCTGCCACGTCAGTTAAACACAGACTCAAAATTCGACCAGCACAATCCAGATCGCTACATCTTGCACACCTCAGGAAACGATGCAGCTCAAGCTGTGGTTGGAATAATCTTGAGTGACAAGGGTGAGGCGGCCCTTTTAGGCTGGATCGCATTTTTCCGCCTTAGGAATTCTAAGGTCAGTCGGGGCACCAAATGCTAACTTTGTCAAGTGCAGCTTATTTGTGATTTCCACACGCTCCAACAGACTGTAGCGTCGATGCACAGAGTTTTATGACGATCCCGTCACCCATGTTCACGAAATCCAAAGTTCTGGTTTTCTAGTGGCATCAAGTGATTTTAATGCACAAGTTGGAAAAATTAATACATCAGCATACTGACAACGAAGACAAGCTTCTCCAACTGTGTAAGCACAATCGTTCTTTTCTGTCTATCACGAATTTCCGACGCAGTACGCGTCGCACGGCGACATGGCGCTCTAAATCTACAAGTAGTCTGAGTCATGTCGGCCGTATAGCAGTAAACTACCGTTGGCGCGGTTCTGTCCAGAACTGTAAATTGTATTGGTCCATGTACGTCGAACCCGATCATGCATAAATTCCAGTATTTTTCGCCGCAGCTCAATGTTCATCGACGCAGACCGCGAGTCCGGTTGGTCATAGAACGTCTGTTCGATTTAGCTGCTTGCGCCAGTTGTGAACAGAAACTATCAGACAAGGTAAGAAGCCCAACGGGCAACAATGTTTATGAGCACTGGAATCAAATCAAGCAGGCGATGCATTTGGCATCAGGTTTTGCCTGCTGTCTTAGATCAAACATGCATCAAACAGACTGGATATCACAAGAGTGGCTGAGCCTCATGGAACCAAACCGCCAGCCCCGCAGCTGTAAGGAGGTGAATAAGGTGCAACGGCCATGAATACAGCGGTCATCCTGAGATCATTTTAAGTGCTCTATTAACCAAGGTTTCAGTCTCAGTTGTGCTGTATCGTTTGACATCGGCTCGCCGGGTAACATCCGACGGCAGCACACTGAAGTTTATCCAGATTCAGGCTATATCGACCAGATTTTCACTCTTCGCCAGCTACTCGAAACGCTCCTCCCCTCTCCTACAGGGACACCGGCGCCGTACGATCGTAGTCTTTGTCGACTTGAAAGGTGCGTTCGACTCAGCAGATCGGACAGCGCTATTTAGCGCCCTCCATCGGAATAGTATCCCAGTGAAGTTTGTGAACCTGTCGCGAGCATTGTGCTCGCGTACCTGCGGTCATGTGAGGGTATACGGCGAAATACCAAGGACATTCGAAACGACTAGTGGCGTTCGACAAGGGTGTCCCATCTCTCCATTCCTTTTCAACTTCGTCATGGACGAGGTGATGAAAGATGCTTTGGGAGGTCTCCGGGATGTAGGAGTCGAACTGGGAAATACAGGGAAACTTTTTGACTCCTACTTTATTCAACTCATTGTCTTTGCTCCTTCTGCTTACCCATAGTGCCCCTCCAATAACACGCCCGACACTCGCAACGGTCCATTTTCAAGAAGCGTGGTGGTTTTCAGTCTGCCAGCTCACACTATCTCAAGCCTTGACAGCCTCTGAATCTCCGTTCCTTCAATGTGCGCGCTTTAATGCTCGCTGACCAACAGACGTGTTTG